>JAZHYW010033895.1:0-22896 GCA_037355805.1 Ixodes ricinus | reverse complement strand
TCGACCAGCGGCTTGTGCAATGTCTTTCCCCGGACGATGCACAAGAGTGTAGTCATAGGTGTTCAACAGAATCGACCAGCGAAGCATTCGAGGGGACAGAATGACCGGGGTCACCCTGTGGGGTGCGAAAATCCCCAGGAGGGGTTTGTGATCGGTTACGATCACAAACTCGTGACCGCAGGGGTAGTCATGGAACTTCTTTACGCTCGAGACTATGGCCAGTGTTTCTCTGTCAATCTGAGCATAGTTGCACTCAGCCTCGGATAGCGTACATAAATAGAATGCGATGGGCACTTCTCTAGAGTTGTTAAGCCTGTGACTAGCATCACATGTCAGGACTAGCATCACATGTCAGGTCTAGCATCACATGTCAGGACAACTGGCTTGGTTGAGTCGTAGTGGGTAAGAACTGTGTTTAAGGAGAGGAGGCTCTTGAGTGTGTCGAATGCCTCCTGCTGCTTCGTCCCCCAGGGCCACAATGTCTTGACATCCAGGAGGCGGTGGAGGGGCTCTGCCATTGTGGCCTTGCCCTTCAGAAAGTTGTGGTAAAAATTGATCCAAGCGAGAAACGCCTGCAACTCATGCTTGTTTTTCCGAGACGGTGCATCGTGGATCGCTGGGGCCTTTGCGTCAGTGGGAAGGAGCACTCACGCGGAACCCCAGAAAATCGACTTCAGGCACATTGACTGCGCATTTCTCCTTGACCCTGAGAGCCCGCAGTCCTGAAACGGTGAATCATCTCACGCAGCCGAGATGCCAGTTCGTCCTCTGTTGGCGCATAACATATACATCTCAAAAATCCCAGGGCGCTGCAAACTCCGTATTGCAGCGTCTTCACCCTGTACTCACCACGATGTGTGGTGATAGTTTGAGCATCAGCGGAGGCTTCATCAAAAGACAGTTGCTGGTTTGCCTGTGCAAGATCCAGTTTTGCAAAGAACTTCCCTCCAGTCAGAGATGGTAGCAAGTGATTCACAGCAGGAATTGGATATGGGTGCTGCTTCAGCTTTGTTTATTGTAGATTTATAGTCTCCACATATCCTTACATCCCGATTGCTCTTGAGTACTGTGACGATTGGAGTTTCCCATGTTGGCTGCGTCACAGGTTCCGGCACTCCTTACTCAATAAGGTGGTCCAACTCATGCTCCGCCTTTGGTTGAATTGCGAAGGGCTTTGAGGGGCACTGGCGGCACACTGTGGTCAAGGTGTAGAGAGACCAGTGGGCCTACATAGTTTTCCAGCCCTTCCTCAAACACATCACTGAACTCTGAGGACGGTGTCAACAGTGTTGAACTTCTGGATGTGGGAGACACTCGTAATAGCAACGCCAAGCGGTCGAAACCATTGGACTCCCATAAGATTAGTGCGGGTGCCCTTGGCCACTAACACCCTTAGGGTACCCTGGAACCCCTTGTACTGCACATGTACACTGCATGCACCGACGACATCAACTGGCTTCATCTGGAAGTCAGCAACTGCCGAAGGAAAGTGTGCCAGTGCCAGCTTCCTGTTGCAGCGCTGAAGACCGTGGAATGTCTCTTCTGTGAGGGTAGGAAAGTCTGAGCCCGAGTCCACCTCCATTTCACAGAGCTGCCCCTCAATTAATCCATCGTTCGCAGCTTGCGAGTCCCCGCCGAGGTCTCCGGCTCGACGTGGTTGCTGTAGTAGAACTCGTCCTGAGACAATGTAGTCACGTTGAATGCAGATTTCAAATTTCGTGGTTGTCAAAGCGGCAGGCTTCTTTGTTGGCCACTGGACGCGCCGGCGCGACAGACTGATTCGATATGTCCAGTCTTTTTGCGTGCCCTGCATTGGATGTTCTTAGGGGGGACACTACCTGAGCATGTCTAGTACTTTTGAACCGCTCTCTCAATCGGCGTGAAATTTGTAGGTGGTGTTTGTAGCCATATAGAAGGAGGGCATGCAAAGTTTGAGCCCCGTTAACCAATTTTATGAGGTTCTATATCCCCCAAACGAAGTAAAGCATAGCTTTGCATGGAATCTGCTCAATGAATCTATCGTTGAGAAATGGTGTTGATCAACACATATTTTTCTGGTGGAATGCATACTGGAATACTTGTTTTCAATTACTATGAAAAGATATTTCAGAAAATATGCATTTTCCAGATAAAAAAAAATTATGAAATATATCTATTTTTTTCACATTTGCCAAGTTTTGCTAATTACAATTATTCATAATAAAGGAACATGAAAATGCAAAATCTAAGTTCATAGTAACCGGCTCGATAAAGTTTTGGCATATAATCCGCAAATATTAAGTCTCTCGATAGTTTCATACTGAAACAATAGATTTATTAAGTGGGATTTGCTGCCAAAAGTGAAGCTTAGACAAATGCTCTTGAAGTTTCAAGACGACGTTTTAAAAATTAATTTTTGCGGCTTAAACGTCAGAAATTCTTTCCAGCAGTGTAGGTGATGTCTTCCTCAAACTTCTTCTGATATACTGACACTGCTTTCAGCTATTTTCACTTGTGGATGACGAATGCTACGCAGTGCAGCACACCTCACCAACATATAAAGAATAATTATTTTCGACATTGTTTGTCAGTGCACATTGACAATACTTTGTGAGAGTGTTCCTTGTTATCCATACATGCCAAAACTGCAGTTCTGAACATGCATCTTTTGGAAAAAGGTGCAATTCAAGGTAGTGTCCCCCCTTAAACCGACTGTTGGCGCGAATATGCGCACCTTCACGCCCGTAGCACGACTTGAACTCATAGGTGGTCGGTCGACCTGGCCAAAACCGGACAGTTTCGGGTTTTGCACATGGTTGGCCGCAGTAGCGTCACTTGCTTCCAGCTCGCGAACAACCTTCGTGCCTCTCGCGGCCGCCTCTGAAATCAGAGCCTCTTCACTGGGCCACGTTGAAGGTCAGCTGTTTCTTTCCAAACAGTCTCTGCAGGTGCTCATCGCGGAGCCTGCAGACTAGGCGGTCCCTGAGCATCTCCTCAAGGTTGGGGAAGTTGTACTGGGCCATCCACTGGAGCTCGGCAGTGAAAGAAGATACCGTTTCATCCGGGCCCTGGTTGCGTTTGTAAAACACCTTTCTCCGGACGATTTCTGACGACTGCGGTGAAAAGTGCGCCTTGAGCACTTTGAAGACTTCGGCAGTTGATCTTGACTCTGGAGTCTTTGGGAGCCAACAGCGATTGCAGCAGTTCAAATGTTTCGGCACCGGACACGCTAAAAAACACCACCAAACGGTACTTTTCACTGGCCACTGTGTTTGCATCCAAGAAGAAGATGAACCTTGAAACGTAGGAGTCCCACTTGGCCAGCGCGGACGTGTCAAGGGCTCGATTTGCCCTAGCGCTTATGCCATTGTTCTGGTGCAACAGATTGCAGCTTGCACGTTACCATACTTAGGCTTCAACCAATCTTCGTCACCACTGTTATATATGCTCTTGAGGACATTCTTGCTGTACTCAGGAAGGCTGTGAACTTTAAATACACTGCTTTATTTATGAATAGTTGCTAGGATGCCGCGCAAAGGGCGGCAGGGTGAATCCAAGACAAAAACAACATGGCCCCCCGTTAAACTCTCGACCCCAGAGTCCTCGATCGCTCTCCTTCTCTGAGGCACCCTCTGTCGGGTACACAACAGTGACGATGCCGTGAACCTGACCTCATCTTTCCGGTAACCACGAGAGAAGAAAAGAAGGAGGAACTCCCCTTTCACCGGAACTCTCTTTTGTGTGTCCCAGACTTGCCCAGACATCACTCCTCTACAAGATTTCAAAAGATTGATCTGTCACTAAAAATTCAGTACAAAAGCAGCTTGGCGGTTAGTTGCTATGACCCGATCGCTGGCGTGCTTCGGCTGCTTTGGTAGCTGGCACGGCTACAGCATCCTGTCGACGTCAGCCTCGCTGCAGCTTTGCTCGTCCGGAGACAGTTTATGCCACGATTGCACCGGATGTCAAGTGTTCTCCGCTGGGTGCTCTTCGAGCCCCTGCCAGAGTGGGCCGTTTGTAACGAAAAATACAGCCATTAGGCTCAAAATACAAACACGTGATTGTCACTTACGGATATTGTGGATCATATTCAGCCTATTTCTGAACACGACAAGTACATTTTAAATTTCATTGAAATATACCTTTATAATCACAGAAAAAATGTACGAGATTAGGCAGTTGGATGCACACTAAAGATAATAGGTAGGAATAGGCAAGCAGTTATTTCCTTCACCTAGAGTCAAGCTTTGGCATTCCCTGTCTCTTCCTCCTCTTTTTCGGGACTGATAGAATATCTCCCAGACACCCCTATTGATTGCAATTTCTTCACTCGTCGGAGGATGGGCACAAGCTGTCTTGAGCTCTAGTGACAAGGCAACCATCAGAACTTCTTGCATCGGCAAAGCAAGTGCCTGCTTGAGCCTTTCCCAAATTACGGGTGACAGTCCTTACCCCGATTTCCCTCTAGGGGTATCTGTCCCGTCAGTCTTCAGTTGGATTCGGATTGCCGGCCAAAGAATTGCCAGATGAGTTCAGGGGGTTGTTGGCCCATGGAGTGCCAGACAATCTCTTTGCCAGTTTCAGCAGGTTCACATGCACTGTACTTAGGGCCTCAGTAGCCAACTTCTTTGCTCTCACTACGACTGAAGTAGCAAATTTAATTACTCGATTGCAAGCCCCTCCATTTCGGTTTTAATTTTTGCAAAAGGCCCTTTCCTGGGTACCACACGTCAAGGTAGACGCTATCTCCTTCTCGGAAGTCTGAGTTCCGCGACCGTGATCGTAGAGAAACTTTAGTTTTTTTTTGTGTGCCATGCAAAGCTTCGTCAGTGAAGTTGTGAGCCACTTGTAGTCTTAACATCAACTACGATTCGAAATCGCTTAAACTAGCATAGTAGTTCACTCTTGGCACATCTAGAATCTCGTGGATATCCTCCGGTCTTGGCCGTGACACACACACAAAAAAAAAGAGGTCTTGTTCGTGCTCTCGTGTTCTGCAGTGTTATAGGAAAACAGCACCTACGGAATCCAGAGATTCCATCTCTGTGCTCCCGGGCTGCAAGGTGCGATAATTGCTCCTTCAAAGTCTATTGTTCAGTTGCTCTATGGCACCGTTCGATTTAGGGTGGTATTGAACAGTCAAAGCCACGACCACCATAAAGCTCTCTGGAATTGGTTTTACTCTTCACCCTGGATGACATTATGTTTGGTCCTACTAGTTCGTTGTGGTGCAAACGACATCACAGATGACGTAGCATTCCTCTCCCTCGAAAATAATAGGCGAGAGCACAGGGAGAAAATGTGTGAAAGCTCGAACCAGCCACAGAGTGAATGAATGGAGTTTGATGCTCACGGGTCCAAAAGCAGAAGTGCGTTCATTATGCACGCGGGAAAGAAATATTTCATATTTTGACACCAGTTTTCGGGGGTGCATTCATTATGCAAGTAGATATGATGCATCACATGTTCTGTATTAGTTTGAATCCCTCGTATGGTTCTAGGTATGCTTATCGCCTTAGCTTTTTTATGAGTCTGGACTAGGTGGCAGACATTGGCTGAGTTTTGGGCAGGAGTGGCACTGGGTGCCCCTGCATTGGCATAACTGGATCCTGACTTAGGCGAGACGTCATCAGGTACTTAAAGCCTTGTGTGCCAAGGTACTCTAATAGTGCCAGGGTGCTAGAAAGTGTGACCCTGAGGCCATCGGCCGTTGAGACACTCAAGAATC
Organism: Ixodes ricinus; assembly: GCA_037355805.1. NCBI lineage: Eukaryota > Metazoa > Arthropoda > Arachnida > Ixodida > Ixodidae > Ixodes > Ixodes ricinus. Next base: position 17,189 of record JAZHYW010033895.1, on the reverse strand, counting down.
CGCCTGCCCTGTTTGCATGCGATTCCCAGTGTGAGAGAAATTCAAGGAAGTCCTTGATGCTCTGTGCACTCTTGGAACTTGGACGCAAAGCTTGTGCTGTGTATCGGGACGTCATTGTCCTGATGAGGCAATTGACAGCTCTGAAACAACAAAAAAAACAGACTTTAGTGCACTAATAACCAGATTATGACTGTCGTAATGCATCGTCAACGTAGAAAAAAGCATGGATGGAATTTTGCAGGAAATGAGAAATGAATGCAGCTAACTTGTTAGACAGCCCTCCACGAAGGCTGTTATTGTCAGCACTATTTCTTTATGCTTCTCAGGCCATTTATCTACAAGAGAACCAGTGATGTTCTTAAGAGGCGCTTACCTGAAAAACGAAATTGTTGCGTCAATGTTGCCTCAAGAGGATTCCAAGTCATCCTTGTAGAAGTGTAGGCCGTTGATAACACGGTTCCCAAAAAGTTGGAATGCGAATGTGACCTTCATCTTCTCAAACCCATTTGGATGTAGGTGCACGGACGTCAAGCCAGGCATTGCCTTCAGAGTGAGATTGCTACAGTCGAGCTTGAAGGCCTGTCTTACAGGCTGGATGGAAACCTGGAAACAGTTACAACAATGCAAAGCATTTGGGTTAGCTTTTTAAAACGAAGAGTTATATTGAGCAGTCAAAAATACAAAGTGCTAGACGACAGCTTTTATAAGATTTGGTGGCACAGGTGCACTTTGCCATGTTTCGACACTTACCATACCACTTGGGGTGTTCAGTGGACCTTTGAGAAGAGAGTTCCTCAGGCATTTCAATAAATGTGGAAATCTAATAAGAAAAACAACTGCCGAGATGGATCCACAGGGTGTTCACGGCTGCACGTAATTTTGCCTTTCTTCACACCAATCTCTAAAATATTCCACATTCGGCGGTTCCACGACGCACCATCACACGTGATGAAGTCTACGAGTAGTCCACTGGCCTCGGCAAGAATGATTGCTTCTATAAGTATCTTAGCAAGCATTTCAGCCTTGACGTTGCCCCTAGTAGCAAATGCAGCAATAACCTGCGTCCATTTGCCAGTAAACGGCACAAACATTACGATCATGCCGTGGTCACAAGGAATGTCCTGTTCTTCAGCTGTAAAATGGCCCAGGTCCACAAATCCTTCGATACGGCCAGAAGATGTTACATTCAGGTGCTCCGACAACTTAACCTCATCAACCAAAAGGCCGCCGCGTAGCTTGAAGCTGCTGATATGTCGTGTCCTTTTTTCAGTTGGCTTAGCACTTTGTGACTGAACCCAAAGCTGTTTTGTACGTTCGTAGGTAGCGCTTTAGTGTGCTCTTGCTTGGCAGGGAGATAATGTTGTGGCTTCGGAGGTGCTCGTATAGCTTTGCACTCTTCATCTTCATTAGGATACACTCCAAGATCCAAGCCTTTGTGTATTTGTTCCCCTTGCTGCTCTTCTTTTCGCTGCTGAAAAGCATTGCCGCACACATTCTTGCTGTTTCGGGTTGAGAGCTGATATCTCCGCCTCAAGTACCTCTTCTGGCTTGGAGGCGTTCTCTTCTTGCATCTTGCAAAGCTGCTTTTTCAGGTTACCAACTCGTGATGACAGCCTCTTGTTTTTCTGACGTGCTAAACGCAGCTTCTGAGCTGCACTCAGCAAATTCCTACTGGTTGATCGCTTCAACCTTGAGCGTCGTGTCAGCAGGGCCTTTCTGGTGTAACGACACGACACGCACACTTGTCCTGAAAAGCAGAGAAAAATTGAACAACAATTATTGGCCATAGCTTCGGTGTTCAGCAATCCGCATTGCACTGTGCCTAACTTCGAAGCAAAATAGGCATATTGACTTCAACAAGCAGGAAAACGACATACCTTCGGATGGTTCCTTTCCGGCACACCGTTTACTGAAGTATGTGCCCTCGTGGACGGTCACCTGTGCTTCAAGTCCATTCGTCAGGCTGCTTCTTGGCATGTCGCTAGCTGGCAATGCTCCTCTGCACAGGCGATACGAGTCAACCTTTCGAAGTAGCCGGTTTCCTTCTTCACAGCTGGCAATGCGCCCTGTGTCTACCAAGTGGCCGCAGAGATGTGCGCTGTATGCGACACCAGGCCCATCGTCGCGGGAAAGCAGCACCACCCTTTCCGACTCAATATTTTGGTTTTCACCAATTTTTAGCTTACAGTACACGATCCCAGTGTAATCAGGTATGCGGTGGCTACTCCAGTATTCCGAAGGAACATCTAGCCTCGTAAAATCGTCCGGTACACACGTTTCGCTCGCTGCCCGAGGATCTAGCTCATTCGTCAGCACGCTACCACCTGTGTCAGTGCTTGGGCCGCTCGCTTCTAAGTCAACGACGAAGTCATGACTTGGGACCCTTTTTTCTTCAACAGGGCAGACGCTTGCGTTTTTCCTTTTCCTCTGGGGTCTCTGCAGCGGCACTTTCTTTGACATGTAGCTCGGCGTGTTCGGAAGCAAAGTTGGTACAGCATCGGGCAACAGTTCCGGTTTTCCACGCGGAATGCGAACTTCTTTCCCAGCAATAACATGCACGAAGTCTCTCATAATGCATGATGGCTCGAAGTGTAACTCGCACACGGAACACGTGTAGTCCAATACCTTGTCCTTTCGGTGTAGGTTCCGCTCCCATTGCTTTCTTCGGTTCTCATCTTTTGGCACCGCGAAGACTGACGGCTGCTCGCCTTTAGTCCACTGGTATCCCGTTTTGCACCCGGGGCGAAGCAATGACGTTGACGACGGTGTCCCGGCATTTCATTCCTCTGACAAAGCCGACGGTAGCGAAGATACGCGGACGTACTCGATTACTTCTTCGCAAGCGAAGTCGGGTAGCACCGCCACACTGCAGAGAAAAGCCACTGAAGCCACTGCCGCCCAGCTCGAGCGATCCAGCCCATGCTACCGCAGCGCCGCCGCATACATCCGGGACCTGTCAACGCTCACCGTTTCAGCGCAGCGTATGGAAAGCGGCGGCTCCTGAACACACTACCCCCTACTCTAGTTCACTGTACCCGAGCCTCCCGAGTGCCGGCCGTGCTCGACCTACTCGTGCGTTGGCTGTCCTGTTATCCACCTCCTGCAATCCGCATCAACCATAAGCATGCTGTCTAGATATTATGTGCCCGCCGGAAAGAATCTCCAGTCTTTTTCGAAGCTAGGACCCCACTAGGGTTGCTCGCGGACGTCGTCGGCACCAACGAACCGAGTCAGCGAGCCTTACGTCGTTTGCTTGGTTCCTCCACGTTTCTGGCGACGGATCCCCCGGCCCTGGCCTCAGCCCTACGTGACCTAGCTGGTGAAAAACAATCTACGACAACGCGGCGTCTTTGGAATCCGATTACTACGACCAGTGGCTCCTAAAACCTCAGTAGCCCCCTCAATTAGGAGCTCTTCGATGTGAACGCTCTTACCTTCACAGTGTGGCAAACACTACGAGTCGTCGTTCCACAGGTGACGCTGCGAGACGCAAGCCTCCTGCGTTGTTTCAACTCGCAGTGTGATTCTCAAAAGGGCACTTGGTCTCAAATAGGCTGCTACACCATCACTCACTCCCCAAGACGCATCCCGCGTCAGTTCTGGCGGTATGTAAATCGTGGATGCAGGATTCGGTCTATGGCGGTCACCTTGTCGATTGATAGAGTGGAGTGGAGCACGCTACTTACGGAGAGGATCGTGCTAAGAACTCTAGATTTGTGCTGTCGTGGTACCTTTCCAATTACCCTTTTCGCGACGCCATAACCTGGAGCTGAAACCTCCCAAAAGCATAGCAACGTGCTGCTATGCTGTGCGGGCTGCCCGGCTTCCGTGAAACCTAAGTCCTTCGACTTTCCCAGCGAGTCACAGGTGCTCATTAACACTAGAATTAATTAAATCTGTGCGTACTAGAAGCCTTCAAGCTGAGTCGCTCAGAGTGCAGTGTATACCATGGAACTATTTCTAGTGGCCCAAGGGCTCGACAGTTTGATGGGACAGTGTGCTCAGTCCAGTTGTTCTGAACAAGTTTACTAATCGTGATAATGCCTCCCTGCAAACGACTCCACTGCTGTTACAGACAACCTGATGCTGGTGCCGTTTATGAGACGACCTCAGAAACCACGAAGGTTTCCAGAACAACATCGACAAGGTCTACTATAAACAACCAGCTATGCTCCTTCACACAGCATGTCGGCAGTTTTGTCCGAAACGTGCGGAACACTGGGTTTTGTACTTTGCGTGTCCAGTGGAACCGGCCATAGCACACTTAGGTACCTTTCACAGCCCTAGTACTGCCACACCAAGAGTATCGCAGCGCCATATGAGGTTGATCTTGAAAGATAAGCTGAACGTGTTCAGCAAACGGGGGCAGCTTACGATATTTTTCGGCAGCCAAGCTCGCTCCGGATCACTGACTGCTCTGACATTGACTAGAATCCTGGCCCTTCACTGGCGGGCCCGAAGTTATGTCAAGTGTGGCCCTTTAGTGGGTCGTCTTATTATGCCTCCTAGACAATGTTGTGGAACTGCAAGTTCACGAAACAGCACTGGAGGGAGTTTGCGAGAATTGTGCTGGTGCCACTCAACCGTTTCCTACCGTAGATCAACAGCATTCCTTCTTGGTGTGGTCTTCACTGTTCTGGCAATCCCGTTTTGTGCACTCACGTAGAACCCCCTAACATTCGTCACATGCTCGAAAACTTCTGTGGACGTGCAACTCGTAACCTTCACTCCCAGTGATGTAGAGTAGTGCCTATGTGCTTTTCTGTGAATTATGGACTTTTACTTAATATCTGTTCTGTGTTTCTCCCCACCCTTTCTATTTGTTCCTTTTGCAGGGTACTGTAGGATTCTTGGTAGCCTTTGGCCTTTTCACTATAAGGAATTGCTTTCAGCAGGATTAAACGATAAAATCACTTTTAACGCTTTTATCTTTTAGTATAGTACGCTTTGACCACACAACTATACCATTTTATTCAACCTTACAAAAAAGAGTCCGTCAGGATTACGACAAAAGTGTTGTAAAATTACAGGAATTTTTCGTAGTGTATATATACATATGTGTGTGTGTGTGTGTGTGTGTGTGTGTGTGTGTGTGTGTGTGTGTGTGTGTGTGTGTGTGTGTGTGTGTGTGTGTGTGTGTGTGTGTGTGTGTGTGTGTGTGTGTGTGTGTGTGTGTGTGTGTGTGTGTGTGTGTGTGTGTGTGTGTGTGTGTGTGTGTGTGTGTGTGTGTGTGTGTGTGTGTGTGTGTGTGTGTGTGTGTGTGGTGTGTGTGTGTGTGTGTGTGTGTGAGAGAGAGAGAGAGGCAGAGTGGTTTGAGAAGAATGGACCGGAAAAATGTAATATGTCAAAGATACGTACTTTCGGAGTTCCTATAACAGGAACAGGAAGTTTATTTTATATGTTACGACAGTTTCGCCAAAAATTCGGCTTCGTTAGGAGATGACATACATGTAAATATACATATGTATCAGCGCATTCAGTAAAACCAAATTCAAGTGTTTCCTACATAATACACTTCTCGCGACTATTTCTTTAGCCAAAAACAAAAATAGCCAGCAATTTCTTTTTTTTTCGCTTTAGGTTTAAAAACAGAAATTACTTAAGAGCAAGTGCTCGTCCTGTTCACCTTTTTTTATTTTTCTTGTCTTTCGTTAGCCCTTTTATTTTATAAGTTGTGAACCAACTAGACCGCTTCGTCACTTTAGTATAAAAACATAAAGAGCAGGTGACAACACGGCCGTGCGTCGCGGCTTGCAACGCTCTATAGACGTGCTCTGAAGGGACAAAGTCCACCTTACCGCTGGTGCGCTGTCCGAGGCAGGGCTTTGTGTTTGTGTATAGGCTCCGAAGGTAAGCACGAGCCCTTTCTGCCACAAAGCCCTATCTAGGACAGCGTATGGATAGCTCTATATGGGCACAAATGTGGAGCTGCCTCGGAAAATACAGCACAGAGAGGTTCTCCAGTAGACTCGCGAAGGGATTTGGCCTCCGCAGGAAATGATATATATATATATATATATATATATATATATATATATATATAAGCACGCTTAACTGTGTAATATAGGGTAAAGGGCGCGAGCGAGCAGCCTAAAAGACGCTTGCCGCGCGAGGACCCCTCGGCGACATGTGTTTCTTACTCAAAGCTCAACGCCTCGCCCGGGGTTTCTGTTCCGCAGTATAAAAATTTAAATATATTCGCGAATATATGTAGTTATTCTCCGCTTTATTTCAGTTTTCGCAGAAGGCTTCCGAGAATATATGTTAATTATAATTATTTCGCTCGCCACTCATATCGTGTGTATCACTGTTTCTGTTATGGACAAATCATACTACGACTACTGAAGTGACTCGCCGCGTTGTATACAAAAATCAGGTTCTAATACCAGTTTTTCCTGCGGCGAGTATCCTGGCAAGAGAAGAATACCTCGTACGAGATCCCATGGGACTTGGCCTAACGAATGACTTCGGGTATGACCAGTTGGTCTCTGACGACTAGTCATGTCACGATACTCATAAAAACAAACAAAAAAAGAAAACAAATATGTATATATATATATATATATATTTTTTAGATGCTGGTAACATCGACGACTGGGGATATATAGAACAATGATGCAATTACGGTAAGTTTTATCGGTTTTGTTTTTTGCTGTTCAGTTTCTATACTAATCGGCTGTACCCATATCACATTGATTTTCGAGACATGTGTTTTTTTTTTATTAGCGTCTGGCAAAACTTGGCCATGTGGTCTGGTTTAAGCGGCAGCACACTGTGCACGCTTGTTATCCTTGGTGCGTTGTAGTGTGGAATGAACTGATCCGTGTAATAGCCACGCCGGCCTCATCGTGCCGTAGATAATTTATGAAATGCGAAAGCATTCCTCAAATTCTAAACTAATGCCAATGCTGTATGTATATCGCGAGACTATATTTTACAATTTTGTTAATGACGAACAGTATTGGTCACTGGCAGAGTTGGAACGGCAAGGAGAATCTTCAGTTGTCCAAGCTACAGCCCGAGCGTCCTACGGTTCTACCTTCGACAGCGCTAAGGCGTCTCGTGTACCTCCAAAGCACAACGGAGAGCCAGCGCACAACGGAAGGCATTTGAGGCGTGCTGGATCGGTGCTGGTGAAAGATATGCCCTGCCGTTCTCGCTCTGTTATTGACTGCTTGGCTTTTGTTCTTTTAAAACAGAACACTCTAATCAAACAGACAAGTGGAAAGTTCATCACTAACGCAAGAATTGCCGATGACGCATTCGCGCTAAGCGTGTCGCGCACTGCCTGTGCGACATTGTTTGCGCGAAGATGACATCGGCGCTGAACTCGTATTTTACTTTCAAAGGAGAATGTCAGGCAGCATATGTTTAGACTTCTGTTAATTCTCCTGATGAGCGTTTCAGACGACAGTAATAGTTAAGACAACAGCCTTTCGATTTCAGCAGTACAACAAATAAAAAAAGCGGCGATCGTTTGTTTGCGTTAACAATGCCGTAAGATGCACCTGTTTCAACACGATTCAACACGACGGCTCGGACCAATCACCCCTGATGCTTCTATCGCTGCCCGTCATCACGCCAAAGCTTGGTCAAAGCGATAAATGTTTAGATTGTGGGTATACTGGGTAATATCACCATTACACCTTTATTACACGCTACTCGGTACCGTAGGCCTTTCTTACGCAATTTCGGCTCCGTGTGGGTTGTGCGCACAATTTACAAAGAGAGCACGAAAGGTGCACGAAGAGATTTATGTTCATCTACACCCTCGTCAGACCATGTCTCACACTCTACAGAAACACACACGATGCTTCACGTTATAGAGCCAAATATTTAAAAATTAAGAGCAATCTTGAAATAAAGAAATAATCCCTTCGGGATTAGGTTGTCTACGGCGGCGGTCGCAAAGGCGCAAGTGTAAAACGCTCTATGGACGCTTAAGAAACAGCCATTAATTATCTTTTTTGCTGTTTGTTTTAGCTAGCTTGTTAACATTGCATACTTGCAGCACGTCGTTTAATTATACGCTGAGAAATATATATAAAAGAAATTCAACTTCGAGCTTCGGCGTGACGAATTTAGGCAATCAAAGCAGCGCAAAATGTTAACTAGCGCGCCAGGAGCGGAAATAACTTCGCTGCTGAAAATCTGTTAGAGTTTGACGTGTGGTGACGCGTAAGTTGCCATGAACACGTGACCAAAAGCAATGGCCGAATTCAAGATTGGCTCGTGGCCTGCTCCGGCGTGCCGATTTGATATCGAGCTAAAGCTTATAGAAAGCCCAAATATATTTAATTTAGTAATATAAAAACTATAATACAAATATTAATAAAAAAAATTGTTCTATAATTTTGAGCCGACTCGTGGAACCAGTCCTCGAGCCGATTCGGGGCTGGGCCAAAGATTTTGGTCACGTGTTTACGGCAACTTACGTGTCAGCACGTGTCACACTTTGACGCTTCTTAGGCAGCGAAACTATTTCCCCTCCTGGCGCGCCTCTTCCGATTAAGATGTATTTCCCAGTGCTGTGATTGCCAGAATTTGCCAGACAATAACTTGAAGTTGAACTATCTTCTGCTGAGATCTCTAAACTGCTTTATTCTCAGTAAATGACGGGCTGCAAATATATAATCGAAGTATACTACCTATAACAAAAAGCACTAAAATTATTAAGTTACTTTTTGTTGATTGAGTATCTCATTAGCACTTTACAGTTGCGACCTAGGGTTTGACATCGCCTGCTACGCAATCTAGAAGGAATCGTGTCGATATTTCAAGTTCCTTGTTTTAAATACTGTTACCCTTACATTAAACACAGTGTGCATCGTGTAAAAATGTGAAAGAAGGAGTTCGGAAAACATACATATTTTTTTACATGATTATGGGCTTAAAAATGGGTATTATGTATTGATTGTGAGGGCGCATCACAAGCACCGCAGTCGACCCTTCGCTTGGAGGTCTGCATTTGCCGCTCGTGAATTTGTTGAACGCGAACATATTTTAATCTAAACCAGACAGAACAAAATGAGAAAAAAAAACGATAGGTGATTTTAACTGTTCGAGTCAAACGTGCCTCCAGATAATTAAACTACTCTTGCCTTTTTTTTGTTTTGTTACAAAGATAGAAGAAACGAACGAGCAAACCAAATTGAGAATTGCAAAATGACTGTACACCAAGGTGGTGTTTGAAGCTAGCGCGCGTTTGCCCAATCAAAATGTGTACAGCGCGCGTGCGCAGAAACGACATCCGCGAGAGATAAAGGTTCAGCACATGCGCACTGCGACACAGCAGCGTCGCCGAAGTGGCGTGTACTAAGAGCGTTTAGTTGGCGTATAGCCTGCGGGCACACCTGACACAGAGGGCAGCGCACTCGTGGCCTAACGGTTATCGCGCTTGCCTTCCGCGCAAAAGCCAGGGTTCGATCAATGGCCGAGGGTACGCATTTTTTGTTGTCTCTGTAATGTGATGTTCTGGTAAATTCGAGAGCCGTATTGCTTGTTCTAGGTCAGAATGCTCCACGCGCCTTTCTAGGCCAATTGTTCCAGAATCCCCCGGTTTGTATAGAATGGGCTCCGCGTGCCGAGCCGAGATAAGTCTCGCCCCAGCCATAGCCTATGCCCCAGCACTCGATCTTGCTCTTTCGCCGACATCAGCGCCTGCAATGCTTGCCTTTATCGTTTTTGTTCTGTTTTTTCTTTGTTTTGGGTGCAAGTTCGTCTTATTAAACGTTTAATTTCTTCAGTTATTCGTCACCTCATCATTTGTCATTCGCGACATTTTGGTGGAGGAGCGGGGTAGTCATGGTCGGGATCTTCTTTTGGTTCTCGGGCAAGAGACCAAGTTCGAGGGACTGACCTCTGGTACGACGGCCTGTTCGGGCTTCGGCGTCTTCGGCGAAGGGTAGCCTGCCGGGGCTGAGCACGTCGCTTGGCCGGGGTGCCTTCGGAGGGTTACGCTTTGAGGGCATAGATTGCAATACCCAACATGACCATCCCGCCCGTTGTCATCCTACCAGTCGCTCCCCGCACTCCGACGTCCTTCCACGGCGAAGCCCACAAGGATATAGAAGAATGGCTGCATTATAATGAACATGTAGCCCGCCCTAATGAATGAACGGATGAGCACCGCCTCCCGAACCTTTAATTCTCACTTGAAGGCACCGCGAGGCACTGGTATGAGAACCACGAAGCCTTCTTTACTTCGTGGGAGCCATGCGGCGCCGACCTAAAGCGGACGTTCATCAAATACCACCGTCGGCAAAGAGCGGAGGACCTCCTTTAAACAAGGGTGCAAGGCCCCAACGAAAGCGTAACAAGCTTTGTTGAGGATGTCCTGCGGCTTAGTGCCCGAGCCGATCCGGAGGCCACCCAAGAGAAGACACTTCGCGCTCTCTTGCGTGGCGTGAAGAGCGAAATTTTCGGAGGCTTGGTACGAGATCCTCCGACGACTGTCGATGGTTTCGTAACCGATGCCAGAAATATCGAGCGTGTACTGACCACCCGAGCAAGCCACTACCACCGACTCACCGGCGCGCCTTCTGCTCCAACCGTCGCAGCTACCCGTCTGGACTTGAGCACAACCGGTGTTGACAGCCTTCGAGACGTTGTCCGGGATGTCGTCCGGGAAGAACTCCGCGGGATTTTCCCTGCTGCAGATCGCCCAGCCTCACTCTCACTCGCCGAGATTGTCCGACCCGTCGCAGCTGTCGTCTGGGCGTTAACAAAGTTCCGCCCGTACCTGTGTGGGATTCCGTTCCGCGTTGTCATGGGTCACCACGCTCTCTGTTGGCTCGCCCACCTCAAAGACCCGTCAAGACGCCTCGCTCGCTGGAGTCTTCGACTGCGAGAATTGGACGTAGCCATTGTGCATAAGTCTGGCCGCAAGCATACCGATGCCGACTGTTTGTCTAGGGCCCCAGTCGAATCTCCTCCGGACAGCACTGATGACGACGATGACGCCCGCTTTCTTGGCGCAGTTACAGATATCGACACGGGAGCACGTCAACGAGACGACCCGGAACTTCGCGCCGTCAACGACCATCTCGAAGGTCAAGGAAGTTCAGTTGTGCGAGTCTTGGCCCGGGACTTGTCAGCATCGTTCTGCGGCGAGGCGTGTTCTCCAAGAAGAACCTCGGAACCAGCAACCCTGCCTGGCTGCTGGTTGTTCCTGCCAGCCTGCGAGAAATGTTTCAAGCTTGCCACGTTTTCCACGACGACCGGACGGCTGGACACCGTGGCTATAGTAGGACGCTCGCCCGAATTCGTGAGAATTACTATTGGCCGAGACTCCCGAAAACCGTCCATCTGTACACGCGGTTATGCCATGAGTGCCAACGACGTAAGAAGCCTCCGACGAAGCCAGGAGGGCTCCTGCAGCCGACATATTCCCCGACTACGCCCTGCGAGCAGGTTGGTATGAATTTACTTGGGCCGTTCCCAACATGGACGCAAGGAAACCGGTGGACTATTGTCGCGACCGATTATCTTACACTAAAACACCGAGACGAAAGCCCCTCCGGGGCGAAAAGCAGTTGAAGTCGCAAACTTTTTCGTCGAGTCCATTCTCCTTCGACACGGAACACCTGAAGTGCTGATCACAGGTCGAGGGTCATCTTTCATAGCACAGTTGACTGAAAAGGTTCTTCGGCTCAGTCACACCAGCCATCGACGTTCCACCGCTTATCATCCGCAGACCAACGGGCTAACGGAGAGGCTCAACAAGACGATCGCAGACATGATCTTCATGTACGTCGACGTAGAGCACAACACGTGGGACGAGGTGTTGCCGTACGTATGTTTGCGTAACACACACACAGCAGTTCAAGAAACCGCGGGAAGGATGCCGTTCCAGCTGGTACATGGCCGAACGGTTACCATGATGCTCGACGCCATGCTGCCTCACGTGCCAACCGACGATGGCAACAAGGCTCAAATGATCTCAAAACGCGCGGAGGAAGCTCGTTAACTGGCGAGAATCAAGATTCAAGACCAGCAGCAAGTCAACGCGCGCCGGTATAACCTTCGTTGCCGGGACGTCAACATTCATCCCGGAGACCGGGGATGGGTGTGAACACAAATACGGCGCCGTGGTCTCAGCGAGAAGCTTCTAAAACGCTCTTTCGGACCCTACAAGATCATCCGACGCCTCGGCGATCTGAACTACGAAGTTCTTCCCGATGGAACGCGCCCATCTCTAAGACACATGACCCGAGGTGGCGCACGCAGTCCGGCTCAAGGCTTATTACGAACGATAGAACTTTGGACTCTCATAAAAAAGTGAACTGTTAACTGTGAACTGTGAAATGTGGCTCGCGATTCTGCTGTTCATTTGTAGTGGATTTGTTTTTTTGATGTTGTGCTGCATCGGGATGATGCATTTTAATTAAAGGAGAGATAATACCGCGAGCACACCTGACAAAGAGGGCAGCGCTCACGTGGCCTAACGGTTATCGCGCTTGCCTTCCACGCAAAAAGGCAGAGTTCGATGCCTGGCCGAGGGTACACATTTTTGTTAACTCTGCAATGTGATGTTCTCGTAAATTCGAGAACCGTGTTGCTCTGTTCTAGGTCAGAATGTTCTACACGCCGAATCTTCTAGACCGACTTCTCCAGAAGCCCCCGTGTGCATGGAAGGTGATCCGCGTGGCGAGCCGGGGTGAGTCTCACTCCAGCTATCGATCCTGCTCTTTCGCCGACATCGCCGCCTGCCACGCTATATTTTCTCTATTTTTATTTCGGGCACAAGTTCGCCCCATTAAGCGTTTAATTTCTTCAGTTTTTCGACGCCTCTTCTTTTGTCCTTCGTGACAGTATGTCCTGGAATAAAAGGGTGATGTCCTTGTATCGGAATATGGGCCGTTCGTCAAATGACAATTCGTAATAGGACAGCTCGTAGCAAGGCTATTCTTCACATAGGCCAATTCGTCATAAGGCGATTAGGCACTGGGACAACTCGTCCGAAAAACGGAGATAATGTTTAAATATCTTTTGAAGATCGGTCGCTTTTGTTATTCAGATACTTTGTAGTCTCCTCCTTAGAAAGTTTAGTCTTCTGTTTCATTTTAGGTTCGTAAGCATTTTAGTTCACCCTTGAAGCAAAGAATATAAAACATTCAGGAGCGCGGCAGAGACAGAGTGCACATGCATGACACAGACTGCACATGCGTGACACAGAGAGATCTTAGCTTGTCCACGAGCGCGACAGTGACAGTGCATGCGCGATACAGATGGTATAAGCTCGACACGGAAAGACTATAATGGCCTACTCGTCAGAGGCAGACTGCACCCGCCCAGTGCAGAAAACGTTTTCCACTTTAGTACATGGAAGGCTGGCGGGAGATAAAGAAGCTCCACTCTCCCCTTTAGCCTTTCCTTTGCCACGAACCGCACTGCAGCGGTGCGATGCGGCCAAAGCGAATTGGCCATAACTCGTCCACGTGCTCGCCAAAGACAGACTGCACATGCATGACACAGACACAGTCTGCGCATACCGAACACAGCCACAAACTGCTCATGCGTGACCGAAACATTTCACGTAAGACTCCACAAAATGTATAGCAATTTTCTATCCCTCTTTTCATTAGTGTATGAGAGATGCGCCAAGATTCTGGTTGTCAAACCTTAATTGATCAGTGTCTATTATTAGTTTCTCCGATCTCTTGTGTTCGAGAAAAAAATGCAATCTTGGTAGCGGCTCGCTGGTAGTCAAAATCACTTTGAATAACTCTGCTTCGTAAACATAAAAAATGCTACGTATATCAGAAATATATGTCAATCGTTTCACTAATTGTCATAGTGACAAATTGCCCTATGACGAATTGACCTATGATGAAGAATAGACTCTGCTACCACTTGACGTGTGACGAATTGCCATCCGACGAACGGTCCTTCAACCCTCTGTATCACAAATCGTTGAGACCTCTGTTCTCAATCATTGTCCGCGTAAAGCGATGTGCCACTTAGGTTCAGAATTAGAGTTCCGTGTTTTCAGCATACGTATGCGAAGGTTGTAGGACTGTTCGTCGAAAGACAATTCGTAACAGGTCAATTTGTAGCAGGGCAGTTGGTAACATACGAACTTTCGTCATAGGGCAAATTGTCCTGGTGACAGTTCGTCAGACGTTTAAAATGTCTTTGCTTTCCCGTGCTGTTCTTCTAATGCAGAGCCTATTGCTCCCATATGTAAAAGTTTCGGTGAGGTCCTATTGAGACGAATGTTTGGAGTCTCTCATCAAATTTGGTTGAATCGGTGTTACTTTCGCAATAGACGCTGTCTGCTTTCCCGCAACTCCACCACGCTCCGGGTACCAGTCGTCTCGGTAACTAATCGGAAGACAGCGGCAAATATGCAAGTTTGTCCAGACGAATTCATTTAGAGAAGGTAACTTTCTCTACCCCATTGATACATCTACTTATATACTGGAATGTTTCCGCTGCACGACTCGAGGACTTCTGTGCTTTCTGGTTCCATCGTAGCGTCGAAGAATTACTTGAAGGCGCTCGTCCTGTGCTTCTTGTCGCCTCAACACGCTTGTCGAGACGACTCCGTTTGAGGCTTGGCTTAATTAACTTTACTTCGGCCAGTGACTTCTCTATCTTGAGCGATTCAATGGAACATCCAAATTGTCGGTGATGCACAATCGACGCGCGCCCGGAATCATTTCATTACCAGTACATGAATCGGTGGAGTGACCATTTCTAAATAAAATGTGTCAAACTGCCCTATCCGAAGAACTGCCTTACTACCAATTGACCTGGTACGAATTGTCTTGCGACGAACGGCCTGTTGCACGTATCCCGATGATCCCCGAAAGATAACCCCCGAGCCAGTTTTTTTCAAAACAAGAGGGAAAAAAATGGAAAGACGTTTACAATCCCCTGTAACACCAAATTAGAGTGCAGCTCTTCAGGAGGAGGAGGTGAAGGTACGGAGAGGAGGGCATGCCCCTCCTTCGCATCCGCACCCTCCCCCCCCTTCTCCTGCTCCCCTCTCATTTAGCGGGAAATTTCTCCTAAATGTCCCGTTAAATTTAGGGGAAAGTCCTCGCTAAACTTAGCGGGAAAAGTTTGCCACAATTTAGCGGGGAAATTGTTCTGCTACATTTAGCAAAAGGAATTTTCCAGCTAAAATTATCAAAAAAATGACTCAAATAATTTCGCGGAAAGCTCTTTGCGAAATTTAGTGGAAATTTTTCCTCGCTGAGTTCGGCGGGGAAATATTCCCGCAAAGTTTGGCAGGGTAAAACTGTCCGCGAAATTAAGCGCGAAAATCTTTCCGCTAAATTTAGCGGGGAGCGCCTCAATTATGTGGCGACACTAATCACACATTAAGCACAAAAGCGAGCCCATTTCTTTACAACAGGCAGCACCCGTATTTCAAAGAGCACCCGAAAAGGAACTTGACCTGGCAGCAAATCCGGGACTTCTGGAACTATAGGTTCGTACTGTACTGCGGAAGGTGAGTTGAGTTCACGTCCAATGTAGCGATTAATTGTGCTTTGATTGTACGGTTTCGAACCCTACCCCAAAACACAATATAACTTTTCACTATCTGGGTTATGTAACAAGAAACCTTATTGAAATTTATCTGGAATTCAAGTTTTCATACTGGACCTCTGGTGTCCAATACATTTCAGGTTTATTTCTTGTTCCATAATCCGAATAGCTAAAAGTTACCTTGTGTTTTCGTGGTTAGGTTAGGTTAGGTTAGGTTAGGTTAGGTTTAGGTGAGTTTATGTTAGGTTAAGTTAGGCTGGGTAAAACTAGATTAGGTAAGGTTAGGTTAGGTTAGGTTATCTGTAGTTAGGTTAGGTTAAACTGTGTTAGGTTGGGTAAGGTTAGGTTAGGTTTGTCTAGGTGCCAATATCGCGAGTCTCTGTTATGACGGAAACAACGCACGTGTAGCATCGCGGCAACGAAAATGGAAAGGCAGTGAAACGCTAACTCGGGCTGAAGCGTCAAGAACGGAATTGACGGTGGTTCCCAAGAACCTTCCTAAAGCGACTGCCGATCGTCTAGTGTGAATATCGGTTATGTTTGTCGGATGTCGCTAGTCCCTCGTGCGACAATCGCGAGTCGCACGTGGACTCGCCCTTAGCTCTGGACAAGACCACCTCAGAGTGATTGTGCAACCGGCGTCGAAACGACTCATATTGCCATCATGCTGAGACCTTGATTCCTTATCAAAAGCTTGTAAATAGTGCCCCCAAATGAGTAAAAAAATCTCTTCTGGAATATTTTTATTATTAAATATAAGATTAATTTTGCCCATGATTTTCACTTTTTCTCTCCACCCGAATCTAAATAAAAATATTCAAATTTGAATAAAAGCCATGTTTCTCTCTCGAAGTAGAGGGACCAAAAACCGTTGAAACAATTTCTTCATCTCATGAGATGCCACCTAATTCAGTGCATATTTTGAGGCAGCTCATTTGAAGGAACCATTTTGACTGGTGCCATTCTTTTTAGAGCGGAGCTGTTAAGGGCTAGTTTCCCCAGGATCGTGTCCGGTACCAAACAAATGTCGACACCCGTGGTCGACACAACACTCTGGTTGCCGCCGTCGCTCATAGATGGCGGTAGCTGTCCAGAGTGTTGTGTTTGCCGGTTGTCTGCTTGCCGCCGTCGCTCATAGATCGCGGCAACCTTTCCAGCCTCGGCAACCAGACAACTGGTTGCTGCCGTCGCTCATAGATGGCGGCAACATTTCTTCGGAGGAAGAAGAGCGGGAACGGAACGAGCGGCGATGTGCGCAGCAGCGCGAATGGTTCCGCAACCGCCGCGAGGCCGCTATCGCCTAAAGTTCCACTGCGTCGAGCGCTTCAGATTCCCTTGCGAAAGAAGAGCAGATCGCTCGCCTGGAAAGCCACCGCCGAGAACAGAAGCTACAGCTCCGCTGCTCTTCCTTCTTCACCAGAGTGAAGAAATTAAAAGTTTTCTACAACCCGGAGATAGCAAAAACCACCGAACCAGTGAAAAAAATAAATCCCGAAATCAAAACCCGACCAACTTAAAAGAAAAAATAAGCCGGACACAACGGAACCCTAAGAAAATGCACAGTCGATTGAAGTATATGCATACTGTAAATAGCACAAAAAAAAAAAAATAGCGAACCCTACACTCCCAGTTAACTTTATGTATTATTGAATATTAAACAGGCCAAAAATTCTTTCACTCTTAACTAAAAT
>JAZHYW010033892.1:0-16517 GCA_037355805.1 Ixodes ricinus | reverse complement strand
CGTCTGGGCGTTAACAAAGTTCCGCCCGTACCTGTGCGGGATTCCGTTCCGCGTTGTCATGGAATACCACGCTCTCTGTTGGCTCGCCCACCTCAAGGACCCGTCAAGACGCCTCGCTCGCTGGAGTCTTCGACTGTGAGAATTGGACGTAACCATTGTGCATAAGTCTGGCCGCAAGCATACCGATGCCGACTGTTTGTCTAGGGCCCCAGTCGAATCTCCTCCGGACAGCACTGGCGACGGCGATGACGCCCGCTTTCTTGGCGCAGTTACAGATATCGACATGGGAGCACGTCAACGAGACGACCCGGAACTTCGCGCCGTCATTGACCATCTCGAAGGTCAAGGAAGTTCAGTTCTGCGAGTCTTGGCCCGGGACTTGTCAAGCATCGTTCTGCGGCGAGGCGTGTTCTCCAAGAAGAACCTCGGAACCAGCAACCCTGCCTGGCTGCTGGTTGTTCCTGCCAGCCTGCGAGAAATGTTTCAAGCTTGCCACGTTTGCCACGACGACCGGACGGCTGGACACCTTGGCTATAGCAAGACGCTCGCCCGGATTCGTGAGAATTACTATTGGCCGAGACTCCCGAAAACCGTCCATCTGTACACGCGGTTATGCCATGAGTGCCAACGACGTAAGAAGCCTCCGACGAAGCCAGGAGGGCTCCTGCAGCCGACATATTCCCCGACTACGCCCTGCGAGCAGGTTGGTATGAATTTACTTGGGCCGTTCCCAACATGGACGCAAGGAAACCGGTGGACTATTGTCGCGACCGATTATCTTACACTAAAACGCCGAGACGAAAGCCCTTCCGCGGCGAAAAGCAGTTGAAGTCGCAAACTTTTTCGTCGAGTCCATTCTCCTTCGACACGGAACACCTGAAGTGCTGATCACAGATCGAGGGTCATCTTTCATGGCACAGTTGACTGAAAAGGTTCTTCGGCTCAGTGACACCAGCCATCGACGTTCCACCGCTTATCATCCGCAGACCAACGGGCTAACGGAGAGGCTCAACAAGACGATCGCAGACATGATCTCCATGTACGTCGACGTAGAGCACAACACGTGGGACGAGGTGTTGCCGTACGTATGTTTGCGTACAACACAGCTGTCCAAGAAACCGCGGGAAGGATGCCGTTCCAGCTGGTACATGGCCGAATGGTTACCATGATGCTCGACGCCATGCAGCCTCACGTGCCAACCGACGATGGCAACAAGGCTCAAATGATCTCAAAACGCGCGGAGGAAGCTCGTTAACTGGCGAGAATCAAGATTCAAGACCAGCAGCAAGTCAACGCGCGCCGGTATAACCTTCGTGCCCGGGACGTCAACACTCATCCCGGAGACCGGGGATGGGTGTGAACACAAATAAGGCGCCGTGGTCTCAGCGAGAAGCTTCTAAAACGCTCTTTCGGACCCTACAAGATCATCCGACGCCTCGGCGATCTGAACTACGAAGTTCTTCCCGATGGAACGCGCCCATCTCTAAGACACATGACCCGAGGTGGCGCACGCAGTCCGGCTCAAGGCTTATTACGAACGATAGAACTTTGGACTCTCATAAAAAAGTGAACTGTTAACTGTGAACTGTGAAATGTGGCTCGCGATTCTGCTGTTCATTTGTAATGGATTTGTTTTTTGATGTTGTGCTGCATCGGGATGATGTATTTTAATTAAAGGAGAGATAATACCGCGAGCACACCTGACAAAGAGGGCAGCGTCACGTGGCCTAACGGTTATCGCACTTGCCTTCCACGCAAAAAAGGCAGAGTTCGATGCCTGGCCGAGGGAAAACATTTTTGTTAACTCTGCAATGTGATGCTCTCATAAATTCGAGAACCGTGTTGCCTTTTCTAGGTCAGAATGTTCTACACGCCGAATCTTCTAGACCGACTTCTCCAGAAGCACCCGCGTGCATGGAAGGTGCTCCGCGTGGCGAGCCGGGGTGAGTCTCGCTCCAGCTATCGATCCTGCTCTTTCGCCGACAGCGCCGCCTGCCACGCTATCTTTTCTTTATGTTTATTTCGGGCACAAGTTCGCCCCATTAAGCGTTTAATTTCTTCAGTTTTTCAACGCCTCTTCTTTTGTCCTTCGTGACAGTATGTCCTTGAATAAAAGGGTGATGTCCTTGTATCGGAATATGGGCCGTTCGTCAAATGACAATTCGTAATAGGAACGCTCGTTGCAGGGCTATTCTTCACATAGGCCAATTCGTCATAAGGCGATTAGGCACTGGGACAACTCGTCCGAAAAACGGAGATAATGTTTAAATATCTTTTGAAGATCGGTCGATTTTGTTACTCAGATACTTTGTAGTCTCCTCCTTAGAAAGTTTAGTCTTCTGTTTCATTTTAGGTTCGTAAGCATTTTAGTTCACCTTTGAAGCCAAGAATATAAAACATTCAGGAGCGCGCCAGAGACAGAATGCACATGCATGACACAGACTGCACATGCGTGACACAGAGAGATCTTAGCTTGTCCACGAGCGCGACAGTGACAGTGCATGCGCGACACAGATGGTATAAGCTCGACACGGAAAGACTATAATGGCCTACTAGTCACAGGCAGACTGCACCCGCCCAGTGCAGAAAACGTTTTCCACTTTAGTACATGGAAGGCTGGCGGGAGATAAAGAAGCTCCACTCTCCCCTTTAGCCTTTTCTTTGCCACGAACCGCACTGCAGCGGTGCGATGCGGCCAAAGCGAATGGGCCATAACTCGTCCACGTGCTCGCCAAAGACAGACTACAAATGCATGACTACAGACACAGTCTGCGCATACCGGACACAGCCACAAACTGCTCATGCGTGACCGAAACATTTCACGTAAGACTCCACGAAATGTATAGCAATTTTCTATCCATCTTTTTATTAGTGTATGAGAGATGCGCCAAGATTCTGGTTGTCAAACCTTAATTGATCAGTGTCTATTATTAGTTTCTCCGATCTCTTGTGTTCGAGAAAAAAATTCAATCTAGGTAGCGGCTCGCTGGTAGTCAGAATCACTTTGAATAACTCTGCTTCGTAAACATAAAAAATGCTACGTATACCAGAAATTTATGTCAATCGTTTGAACAATTGTCATAGTGACAAATTGCCCTATGACGAATTGACCTATGTGAAGAATAGCCCTGCTACCACTTGACGTGTGACAAATTGCCATCCGACGAACGGTCCTTCAACCCTCTGTATCACAAATTTGAGACCTTTGTTCTCAATCATTGTCCGCGTAAAGCGATGTGCCACTTAGGTTCAGAATTAGAGTTCCGTGTTTTCAGCATACGTATGCCGAGGTTGTAGGACTGTTCGTCGAAAGACAATTCGTAACAGGTCAATTTGTAGCAGGGCAGTTGGTAACATAGGAACTTTCGTCATAGGGCAAATTGTCCTGGTGACAGTTCGTCAGACGTTTAAGATGACTTTGCTTTCCCGTGCTGTTCTTCTAATCCAGAGCCTATTGCTCCCATATGTAAAAGTTCCGGTGAGGTCCTATTGAGACGAATGTTTGGAGTCTCTCATCAAAGGTGGTTGAATCGGTGTTACTTTCGCAATAGACGCTGTCTGCTTTCCCGCAACTCCACCACGCTCCGGGTACCAGTCGTCTCGGTAACTAATCGGAAGACAGCGGCAAATATGCAAGTTTGTCCAGACGAATTCATTTAGAGAAGGTAACTTTCTCTACCCCATTGATACATCTACTTATAGTGAAATGTTTCCCCTGCACGACTCGAGGACTTCTGTGCTTTCGGTTCCATCGTAGCGTCGAAGAATTACTTGAAGGCGCTCCTCCTGTGCTTCTTGTCGCCTCAACACGCTTGTCGAGACGACTCCGTTTGCGGCTTGGCTTAATTAACTTTACTTCGGCCAGTGACTTCTCTATCTTGAGCGATTCAAGGAACATCCAAATTGTCGGTGATGCATAATCGACGCGCGCCCGGAACATTTCACTACCAGTACATGAATCGGTGGAGTGACCATTTCTAAATTAAATGTGTTAAACTGCCCTATCCGAAGAACTGCCTTACTACCAATTGACCTGGTACGAATTGTCTTTCGACGAACGGCCTGTTGCACGTATCCCGATGATCCCCAAAGATAACCCCCGAGCCAGTTTTTTTCAAAACAAGAGGGAAAAAATGAAAGACGTTTACAATCCCCTGTAACACCAAATTAGAGTGCAGCTCTTGAAGAGGAGGAGGTGAAGGTACGGAGAGGAGGGCATGCCCCTCCTTCGCATCCGTACCCTCCCCCCCTCTTCTCCTGCTCCCCTCTCATTTAGCGGGAAATTTCTCCTAAATGTCCCGTTAAATTTAGGGAGAAAGCCCTCGCTAAACTTAGCGGGAAAAGTTTTCCGCTAAATTTAGCGGAGAAATTGTTCTGCTACATTTTGCAAAAAATTTTCCAGCTAAATTTATCAAAAAAATGACTCAATTAATTTAGCGGAAAGCTCTTTGCAAAATTTAGTGGAAATTTTTCCTCGCTGAGTTCGGCGGGGAAATATTCCCGCAAAGTTTGGCAGGGTAAACTGTCCGCGAAATTAAGCGCGAAAATCTTTCCGCTAAATTTAGCGGGGAGCGCCTCAATTATGTGGCGACACTAATCACACATTAAGCACAAAAACGAACCCATTTCTTTACAACAGGCAGCACCCGTATTTCAAAGAGCACCCGAAAAGGAACTTGACCTGGCAGCAAATCCGGGACTTCTGGAACTATATGTTTGTACTGTACTGCGGAAGGTGAGTTGAGTTCACGTCAGTGTAGCGATTAATTGTGCTTTGATTGTACGGTTTCGAACCCTACCCCAAAACACAATATAACTTGTCACTATCTGGGTTATATAACAAGAAACGTATTGAAATTAATCTGGAATACAAGTTTTCATGCTGGACTTCTGGTGTCCAATACATTTCAGGTTTATTTCTTGTTCCATAATCCGAATAGCTAAAAGTTACCTTGTGTTTTCGTGGTTAGGTTAGGTTAGGTTACGTTAGGTTAGCTTAGGTTTAGGTGAGTTTATGTTAGGTTAAGTTAGGCTGGGTAAAATTAGATTAGGTAAGGTTAGGTTAGGTTAGGTTATCTGTAAGTTAGGTTAGGTTAAACTGGGTTAGGTTGGGTAAGGTTAGGTTAGGTTTGTCTAGGGTGCCAATATCGCGAGTCTCTGTTATGACGAAAACGACGCACGTGTAGCATCGCGACAACGAAAATGGAAAAGCAGTGAAACGCTAACTCGGGCTGAAGCGTCAAGAACGGAATTGACGGCGGCTCCCGAGAACCTTCCTAAAAGCGACTCGCTGATCGTCCACAGTGTGAATATCGGTTATGTTTGTCGCATGTCGCTAGTCCCTCGTGCGACAATCGCGAGTCGCACGTGTGGACTCGCCCTTAGCTCTGGACAAGACCACCTCAGAGTGATTGTGCAACCGGCGTCGAAACGACTCATATTGCCATCATGCTTGAGACCTTGATTCCTTATCAAAAGCTTTTAAATAGTGCCCCCAAATGAGTAAAAATATCTCCTCTGGAATATTTTTTATTATTAAATATAAGATTAATTTTGCCCATGATTTTCACTTTTTCCTTCACCCGAATCTAAATAACAATATTCAAATTTTAATAAAAGCCATGTTTCTTTCTCGAAGTAGAGGGACCAAAACCGTTGAAACAATTTCTTCATCTCATAAGATGCCACCTATTCAGTGCATATTTTGAGGCAGCTCATTTGAAGGAACCATTTTGACTGGTGCCATTCTTTTTAGAGCGGAGCTGTTAAGGGCTAGTTTCCCCAGAATCGTGTCCCGTACTAAACAAATGTCGACAAACGTGGTCGACACGACACTCTGGTTGCCGCCGTCGCTTATAGATGGCAATAGCTGTCCGGAGTGTTGTGTTGGCCGGTTGTCTGCACGCCGGCGTCGCTCATAGATCGCGTCAACCTTTCCAGCCTCGGCAACCAGACAACTGGTTGCTGTCATCGTTCATAGATGGCGGCAGCATTTCTTCGGAGGAAGAAGAGCGGGAACGAAACGAGCGGCGATGTGCGCAGCAGCACGAATGGTTCCGCAACCGCCGCGAGGCTGCTATAGCCTAAAGTTCCACTGCTTCGAGCGCTTCAGATTTCCTTGCGAAAGAAGAGAAGATCGCTGGCCTGAAAAGCTACCTCCAAGAACACACGCTAGAGCTCCGCTGCCGTTCCTTCTCCACCAGAATGAAGAAATTAAAAGTTTTCTACACCCCGGAGAGATAGCCAAAACCACCGAACCAGTGAAAAAATTAAATCTCGAAATAAACCCGACCAACTTAAAAGAAAAAATAAGCCGGACACAACGGAACCCTAAGAAAATGCACAGTCGACTGAAGTATATGCATGTCGTAAATAGCCACAAAAAAAAACCAAATAGCGCACCCTACACTCCCAGTTGACTTTATGTATTATTGAATATTAAACAGGCCAAAAATTCTTCTTTCACTCTTAACTAAAATCATTGTTTTTTTTCGTTTTTTTTTGCATATTGAGTTAGATCTTGAACGTGCTTTTTAACACCCTCTGCGTTTATGTGTTTCAACCGTAATCAAAACGTTCTTACTTTGTATTTTTCTGCAATGAATTTGATGGTTCTGGGAGCACGAAATGACGAAGAAAAAGGTGGCGCAACGATTTTAACGTTAAAAGATTTTGCAGGTCGCACTTTTTATGTTTTCTTATGTTGATGGAAATGAGAGAACCGGGTCCACCTGTCTTCGAAATACTGCAATTACGCTATATAATCCAAAAATGAAAACCCCTTATTTTTTCAATATTCAGCCACGTGAGGAGGAAACCACGGTGTACCATCATTCCAAGTACGCGGAAGTAAAATAAAAAAGTCCGCTTACGGGATTACATTTGCCGTCAGCCACACAATGAATCGTCCTCTGTTTCAATCACTCGCCTTAACCTTCTTCTAAGGGGAACGCAAAAATGTCAACAATCGCGAACCGAACTTATCGATGTGGAGCCCATTTCTAAAGAAAAGCTTATGCTTTACTTACAATATGCAATAAAATCAACAAAACAATTTTTAATTTGTTTCAAAATGACGTATTACACTTCTAGTGAAGTAAAGATTGTGTCCCAAACCTGTTTAGACCAAAAAATATATATTACTTTTTCGCCCCTTTGTTTAGCTGCGCTATGCCCGGGGAAATAAACAACAGCCGTAAACCCTCTCTTTATGTGACGTGTGATTCCGAACGCCATTAGATACAGGTATTTTTAGCTACGGACCCTAAGCTACAGGTCTTTTAGGCAGCCCGTGTGAATGGGGTTTAAGAGAACGATCCGTCAAGTGGAACAGGCTACTAGAAGAATGAAGCCAACAGTGGGAAACGCAGGTCGAGTTGGTGGTAAACAGGGTAACAGAAAGCAACATGGAGGACAGCCACCCCAGCACAAAAGTGTCAGCTGAGGAGGGATTGAGACCAGACAACCATATCTGGATTTTTAGGCTCGACAATCCAGGGAAAAAGTGTGGCCTGGCGGAACAGGTCACAGCAAAGGACAGAAAGCAAGCAGGTGCTCATTCGCGTAACGGAAAGAATCGAGGAGCAGCTCCGGGAGATACACCCGCTACAGAAACACCGAGCAGAGAGGATGTGAAACGGGGCGCTCACAAAAGTGACATGAGAAGGGGGACCTGAGCAGATGCTAGAAAGAAAACGAAGAGGATTGACGGGATGAAAGCAAAAGCAAAAGATTCCGCTAGACGTGGTGCAAAACTCGTACATGGTCTCAGTCAGCACCAAAAACACCTGCGTATGAAAGACAACGTGGACAGCCGGGCATTGAGCTTGTCGACCGATTATCGCCTAATGTCCCCAGCGTGTATAAAAAACTGACGTACATGGAAATAGACGAGCAGGGAAACAAGAGCCTCGAAAGTGATCATACCAGGCTGCTGAATGCCTTTGGAAAACATCGGCAGACTATAAAGTCAGCGAACCGACAGGACAGCATGAATTGGCCCAAAAGAAAGCCCAAACCATTGCACAGAAGCTGGAGGCGTAGGCAAAGACAAGCAGATTATGATGTACGAGGGCCTTATGCAATGGGGGAATGGTCACCTGGGAGAAGGAAGGGGGCGAACACGTCACAAGAGGAAGAGACGAAAGCGATGGTGAGATGTAGAGGTGAGGGAGGCTACAAGAAGAAGGACACTGGCGTGCAGGACCCTTAGGCGCACAATTAAAGAAGGTAAAAAGAAAAGCATCCTAGGAAAAGTTTTGAGCAGAAAAACAAAGGAGACAACTTTGATCGAAATCAAGATGGCCAGGGTAGACAATGAATTCCTTGACGAGCTGAGGAAGACAGGAGGACAAGCACAAGTAAAGTTCTGGCGCGACATGTGCGGAGCCAGACGGGCAGACGCAGGAAAGACCAGTTGATCAAAGAGGACACAGCGGGTAGAGAGCTCGACCCAGGTCGAAGGTTAGGGAAATGATTGCAGGGGCAGCACGGAAACCGAGAAAGATAGTGGCGGTGTGGAGGGAGAGCTGAAAGAGCAGTCAACCAAGAACAAAAACCCAAAAGGCAGCTGAAGAAATCAATTAGGAGGGTGCGACGGACCACATCCACAGGTATGAGCGGAGTCCCAGTGAGGATAGTGAAGGAGCTGGGGCCAAAGCAAGAATGCTACAGGAGACCCTGAGTCGAGTAATGACAGTGAAAAAAGTTCACAACCCCGTCTAACCTTTAAAGGCAAGGGTACCGGGACGTCCCTGAGCAACTATCGCCCAGTGGCAATCACACCAGTGCTGTACCGGGTGTGGATGCAGATTATCCTGGATAAACGCCATGCATGGGAGATGACGCAGGGGGTAATGGCGGGCTGCAAACGGGGTACGGCGGGGCAGGCGCCTGGAAGACAATATCTTAAGAAAGCGAGATCAACCAGAGGGAGGACCGGCTGATATACCTTTGCTTCCTAAATATCACCAAAGCATATGACACAGTGAACCACGAGAAATAGTGGAGGCAACTGCCGGAACGAGGACTCGGCAAGGAGTAGATAGACCTGCCGAGGAAGGTGTACAACGAACCTAAGGCGGTTTTCACCGTGGCGGCAAGAATTAACAGCCCCAGTTGCCAGCACATGGAGGCCGAAATTGGGATGCCCACTATCATCGCTGTTATTTACGCTGTACATCAAAGGAATAGAGAACAAGCTGCAGGAGAGCTCTCAGGGCTTTTCCCTGCGGTACATCGAAGAGGGAGCCAGGAGTGGGTGTGTGTGTGTGGGAGGGGGAGGGGTCCCTGGTTGGTTCTATGCCGACGACATTGTGCTGATAGCGGACTCCTACAGGACGAACAGGCCTTCATGACTGAGCGTGGATCAATGGGGTAGCCCTGGGCCTGGGATTCGGTGACCAGAAATCGGCACTGATGAGTAGAGGCCTGATGTTTAGGCATTCAAAAATCCAAATTCAGGCGCATAAAAAAGGCACGCAATTTCGTAATAGGCATTTATGGGCACAATCAGTTTTTATTCACAGAGTGTTTTGAAAGCCTTTAGGACCTCCGCTATTCAAAGAAATTCGGAATAAAGTGGTACAATAGTAATTACTGTTTAATTCGTCCAACATTCGAAAAAAAAATAGTTGACTCAAGCCCACACCGGTACTAAGCTGTCCCATGCTGTACATAGTCTAACTAGAAACAATGGTAAAAATTAGAAAACAATAATAAACGAGCACCATCTCAAGATTTACAGTTCAAACTTCTGCCTTTTATCGCCTAGAACCAGTTTGTATGCTGAAAAGTGCATTCCAGTACTGATGTTTGTGGGGCGTACTTGTACTTAGGAATATTCAATGTTTCTACACCTTCTGGTACCCTGGAGTGTTCCCCGGTGAAGACCTTTGAGACTTCGTTGAGTACAGAAAACCCACTATTTTTCCTCAAGACGGACTGAAGCTTCTGGGAGCGAGAATCTGCCATCACGGCCAGAGGCCGCTGCCGGCCGGCCAAACTGGAGAACATCTGAGGCGCGCAACAGCGCACGTGGGACAGGCGCAGAAGCCTACAAAAAGGGCACACGCCCGCAGGAAGGGGAAGACGAACGGAGTTCACGAAGGCGTGCAGTTCGAACGCTCAGGCAATGTTTTCCGTCGATACTAACAACCCATTCCCGTTACTCTAATAAATGTAGTTTCTCGTTATGGAAACCCCGGCTTCGTGTTGTTCCTCCCGGATGGGCATGCAGCAAGGCAACCCTACCACATGGCGCCCAACGTGCTTTTGCTGCCCTTCTGTCGGAACGACACGGGGCTGGGTTTCTTCTCTCGGTAAGTTTTTCAGATGCGGAGCATCTCTTGCTCGGGTCTATGTCCCGCGGCGTCGTAGTCCGCACTCACACTGCGCACGCGCAACTCTCCTCCTTCCCTCTCTCCAACAGCTGCGCGTTACTCTCTCCGCTCTCTCTCTCTACCAGCTGCGTGCACTGCGCGTGCGTTCAATTGTACTCACACCGCGCGCGCACGCGCAACTCTCCTCCTCTAGTCTCCTCTCCTTCAAGTGTGAAAAAAAATAAACGGCGAGCGGCGAGCGTTCCAAGTTTCTCTGCCGCGAGCCGCGACGAAGGCTCGCGTAGGGGGTCACACTAGGGCAGCTGGTGGCGCCATCTCTCGACGTCAGCACGCAACTGACTCTTTCCTAGGAACCAACACGATGCTCCGCATTACCCCATGGTTCCCTCGGGAAGATGGTGTAATTTTTTTCAACTGCGGTGTTTTTTTTTGGAAATAGGGCTGGTATACGCGACGGCGTGATTGCTCGTTGAATTGGAGCCTCAAAACATTGCTTAGTGACGCGGGGGCGTGTTTATCGCTTTGGGGGCGCGTTTATTTTTCTCAAGTAGAGTATACCGCCTGTTGCCGCACACGTTTTCTTGTCTGCTTGGCGTTTTTGTTTTTTCCCGCCATGTCTCCCACACTACGGTCCGAGACGAAGGATGGCGAAAAGCCTGGAGCAAGCCTGGATCCCGGAGCAGGCTCGGCGGATGCGCAAGCCGAATTGCTGCTGGAGGTAACAGCCATGTGTGATGCGGTCACACTTCGTCTCGCCGTGCAGCAGTCACGTGAGCCGGAGTTGCGTCTCCAGCTGACGGTGCCGGTGTACACTGGCAACAACGACGCCAAGTCAATCGCCGACTTTCTGGGTGAGCTCGACGTCTACAAAGCCGCCTCAGGCGCCTCGGAATCCCTCGTGATAAGCAGAATACTCCCTCTCGCTCTACAGTCTAGCGCTGCGTTCTGGTTAAGGCTGCAACCTACGTTCACCAGCCTAGCGGAGTTCGAGCGGCAATTCCGAGCAGAGTTCCTGCCACCTGGTTACGAGTTACAAATCTTGAGAGAACTTGAGTCCCGTACGCAACATCCGAAAGAAAGCCTGGTTCAGTACGTTCGCGCATTCAAAGGAACTCACACGAAGGGCACAACCTAATACCTAATCCTCACAATAGTGAAAAGGTCTACTCATTGTGCATGCTTGTTCACGTTTTATTTTAGCATCAGAGCACACAGCTGCCATACGCTCGGCTGTTAAAGCTCAGTCTTGCAAAACTATCTGCCGCTTAGGTAACAGGCCGCAGGGCTGTTTGGGAGAACTACGACTCGTGCGCAAATTGGGTGTGTGCTGTTTATGGGAGGCATCGTGAGATGCTGCACGCTATTCATATCTCTAGAGTTGGTTTGCCGATTATGTCGCTCAAAATAAAGGGTATTCCAGTTGCCCCGCCCCCAACGTGAGTTCGAACTGTACACGCCCAACCAAAGCATGACGGGAGGCGACAAACACGTACTGGAGATCAGTAATCCTTTATAAAGACACAGTGCGTTTTGCCTCGTTACTGAGTATAGTTAATTTATTAAGTAAAATTTTAATTAGTGTCAAGAAGTTAGTGTGACTCATTTTCGCGGTCCCTCTCCAGGATGTCACGTAGATAATTTTTTCTTGAGTCACCTTGCGAACGACCCGGTAATAGCTGATGTTAACTTCAAATATTCTTTCTGCTTTGTCTTTGAATACCGTGCGTGCAGTTTAATTTGTGCGATCCTAATAACACGGTAAAAAGTTCACCTTTCTCAGTGTGACGTCACGGAGAGACGCAGCAACCAATCAGCACGCTGCAACTAGAGCAACGGTTGTGTTTGTTCTCAGAGCTAATAAATTTCGAAAAACATTGTGCTTGACTGGTATCCATTGAATAAAAAATGACTTACTGTGATTTTGGAGGGTCATGCCAGGATTCAGGGAACTCTTGTATTTCAATTGTATGTGCCTGTCTCTACTAGGGGGGGAGGGGAGACAGAGTTTTATAGAGGCATGTGGACTTTGCGCAGGAAATTCTTCACCAACCCATAGACGAGTAAATCTTTCATTAAATAAATCAATCTACATCATCTCTTTAATAAAGATGCGGGTGTTTTTCCTTGTCCATATTATATGCGATTAGCGATTAGAAAATATTTGAGCGGTCGAACATTTTAGCGAATGTCATTTTAGCGAATAGGCTCTTTTTCGGCGGTGATGAGCTAGGCTTTTAAACTGGCACGGTTACTCCTTGCTGCCAATCAGGAGAAACGAAGATGCCATTCGCTACAGTGTCATTTGATGAAACGTCGTGGTTTCGTTTTCATTCGCTAAATCGTCGTTCGATCAAGTTTTGGTTTTTCTCCGAAACAAAGTACCTAAGCGTGTCTTCTTACCTGCTTCCCTCACTGTTGAGAAAAATCATATCCCCGTCGGTCGAGTATCAAAAGGGATGTTGGGTCCATTGCCGAAGCAGCAAGCTCTTTGGACCTTCTTTTTAGGCATTGTTGAGATGCTGCAGGCAGCGAAAGCGAGGAGTAGCAAACCACAGACCACCGGACACAATTACGTTAGAGACCGACGCGCACGCGAAAGGAGCAAAAACACGCGCTTCCGATTTCCTTCACGTCACATGTAGGCTGGCACGCACGCACACTCACACGCACATACACACGCACACAGACACACGCGCTCGCTCACAAGAAAAAAAAAAGCTTTTCGGTGGGCATTACGCTTCGTTTCCCGATCTTCCAATAAACAGCAGCGAATAGGACGAGCACTCCCAGCCAATCCAGGTCTACTCCAGTTGGGCGGAGCGACACGCTGAGACTCTCCCAGCGCTGGACTGGCTGGGACGCTCCCAGCATCCACTAAGGTCCATTTAGGGTGAAAGAGAGTACAGCAGCATCAAGATCCAGACTTTAAGCCTCCAGGCAGCTCCCGGGCTCCACACTGTCCAGACATGTCCTTAGCGAAAAAGAGCCTAATAAAAGCTATACTCGACATACTTCTAGTGTACTATAAGGCAGGGAGTGTAATAGAATATTACAAAAGTAGAGTAGTAGTATATGGCGTGCGGGAGTCGTGCCATGATCCAACTATACTTGCCAAGTATGTTTAGATCATATACCTTCAAGCCTTCTCCAAGTACGCTCTAAGCAGCCGCTGACACTTCAAGTATAATTTAGGCGCGCCATTAGTATTGTTTAGGATTATAGAAGTAGCGCACTCCCGGTAAAACAAGGTAAGTTCCGCACAAGGCTGGCGTTCCACTAATAGACGATTTGCAATTTTCCCAAGTGCCCCGGCCCGCGCGCGAGGAATTGTGGGAGAGATTGTCCCTCGCCTGGCCGCTCTGCCTTGAGATCGCTTTGTTTTGTCGTTTGCCTCCTCTTAATCTGTTTTTCGATTCAATTACATATTTTTATCTATTCCAGTGTATTTTATATTGCTTCGAAGTGTTTGTATTCTCTTCTGCGCGCGATATTTCTTGTATATATAAAGTATTTGTGTCTTTATTTTGCCTTTTTCGACGGGAGTGCCGACGGACAACACGCCGCATCGCGCGCCATTTCCCGGGTGAGTACTGCCGTTGCTACCGATTCCTATAGCGCTGTTAGCTGTTCATTTTGGTTTATTTGACCCGCGCGCAGTCGAGAGGAGCCGTTTATGAACACCCGCGCACATGTCATAGGGGTAGGCAGAGCTCTGAATCAACAATCGCGACGCGAGAGCCGAGTGCGGTGCGATTTAACCGCCCGCG
The DNA here is from genome assembly GCA_037355805.1 of Ixodes ricinus. Lineage (NCBI taxonomy): Eukaryota > Metazoa > Arthropoda > Arachnida > Ixodida > Ixodidae > Ixodes > Ixodes ricinus. The sequence goes on along the minus strand of JAZHYW010033892.1, from coordinate 2,410 downwards.
CTCGCTCCGTTGACTCGCACAGTAGCGTGTGCCTTCGAGTGCCGCTTACTTGACTAAGATACAGCGCGCCGCTTTGCCGTCGCGAATTATTTGTCCGAATGCCTGCGAAACTGTGACACCGTTCGGCATATCTAACGCTGCGGCGCCTGCCAACTGCACGCAGCGGCGCGAGCCCTAGCGCCGGTGGTTCAACGTCACGGCTTGTATGCGCCTTTGGCATGCATTCATAATCAGTCTGCTCAGCGGTTGTCAGTTGCCAACGCCCTTTTTAAGTCTAGAGATGTGTTGTCGCCCAAGCAGACACCTTGAAACTCGTAGTTCCTTCGACAATTTTATTTCGCTAGTCAAGATGTGAGCTCAAGGTGTACCTTTTAGGTTATTTTGGGTTGAAAGTACGAGTTTCAAGATGACTGCCTGGGTGACAGCAGATCTCTGCACTTGAAAAAGGGTGTTTGCAACTGACAACCGGTTAGCAGATAGATTAAGAAGAAAGCGCATACAAGCCGCAACGTTGGGCCACCGGCGCTTGCGAAATGGTCGCGCCGCTGCGCGCAGTTTGTCAGGAACCGCAGCGTTGGATATGACGAACGGTGTCACGGCTTCGCAGGCATTCGGACAAATGATTCGCGGCAACACATCTCTCCACTTGAAAAGGGGCGTTGGCAACTGACAACCGCTTAGGAGAGAGATTACGAAGGCATGCCTTAGGCGCATTCAAGCCGCGACATTGACCCGTCGGCGTTTGCGAAGGGATCGCGCCGCAGCCCGCGAGTTGTCAGGTGCCGCAGCATTGCATAGGCCTCAGCTTCGAAAACATTCAGACAAATGGTTTGCGGCGACAAAGCGGCGTGCTCTATCTTGGTCGAGTAAGCGGCACTCGAAGACACACGCTACAGTGCGAGTCAACGGAGCGAGCGCTGGCGGCTAAATCGCACCGCACTCGGCTCTCGCGTCGTGGTTGTTGATTCAGAGCTCTGCCTGCCCCTATGACATGTGCGCGGGTGTTTGTAAACGGCTCCTCTCGACTGCACGCGGGTCTAATGAACCAAAATAAACAGCTAACAGCGCTATAGGAATCGGTCGCAACGGCAGTACTCACCCGGGAAATGGCGCGCGAAGCGGCGTGTTGTCCGTCGGCACTCCCGTCGAAAAGGGCAAAATAAAGACACAATTACTATATCTATACAAGAAATATCGCTCGCAGAAGAGAATAGAAGCACTTCGAAGCAATGCAAAATACACTGGAATAGATAAAAATAGGTAATGGAATCGAAAAACAGAGGATTCAGAGGAGGCTAAGCGACAAGGCAATGCGATCTCAAGGCAGAACGGGCAAGGGACAGCCTCTCTCACAATTCCTCGCGCGCGGGCCGGGGCGCTTGGGGGATTTCGCAAAAGATCTATTTTGACTAAGTCCTGGAAAATGTTTAGCGGATCAAACGGGTTTAAGTGGAACGCTTGTTTTTTTAATCTATAATTGATTTTTTTGTTAGGTGGAACAGGTGCATTTTGAAGCAGCTGATCATCTGTTCCGCCTAAATTTGCTCCAGTTACTAAAAACTTCTTCCACTTAAACTCGTCGCAATATTTTTTTTAAAATTCATTTGCAACTTTGTTCCACTTATGTGGTGAGTTGCGGAGAAACCCTCCAGAAAAGAAGGAAGTGTTCGTTTTTCAAAAATTACCACTTTCTTAAAGAATTCGACTCATGTACGAGTCTCTCCTCTGTCTAAAACGGTATACTCTTGAGCTTTCCACTTTAAGTGCAAAAGTTTTCCATTGAAAATTTCATAAGTTTTATGTCGCCTGCTATACGCGCAATCATCGTAATTATATATATATATATATATATATATATATATATATATATATATATATATATATATATATATATATATATATATATAATATTTGAACTGGTTGTACCAGACTTTCAAACTGTACATACTGCAATTGAACTGACCATATTGGTATTCAAACTGCTGAAATCGAGACAGTCAAGGCGTCGGACTTCTCGAGGTACCTTCAAGCGCGATATTTAGAAGAGCAACGGATCTTCGCCCTATTTGCGGAAATGGCCGATCGTCATCTGTCTGAAATCACGACCGGCGAAAATAAAGCTCAATCAATCAATGAATTAATCAACTAGTGTTTACTGCAGAGTTAAGGAAGAACCACTGGACTTCACGCTGGCATATTTCAATAATAATAATATTAATAATGAATCAGTTAGTGTTTATTACAGTGTACACGAACATCCAATTGGTCTTCTTTCTGGCGTAGTTCAATCAACGAGGTAGAGGGGCTTAGAGCGATAAACCGGGGTTCAGGTCTGCACTCGAAAGTGACCCCCACAAGGCGGCTGCCATTGTACGCAAATGTGACCACTCGTCACAAGACCAAACCAAAT
>JAZHYW010033891.1:0-16750 GCA_037355805.1 Ixodes ricinus | reverse complement strand
AAGCAGAAATATTGTGGGTGGGTTGTATTTTTGTGTCTTGATTGGTTCTTTCCTATGCTGCCTGTGTTTATTTTCTGGTTTGCTTGAAAATTAAAGTTTAGTTGATAGTCAGCGCTTTGTCCGTGCACTTCTTTCATTCGTCCTTTGTCAAACTCTTTGCGCTGTTTTCACGTTTGTTGATTTACTTGCTTTCAAAAAATTACGGAATGAGCGTTTACTTTTACTAAGAGATTCATCCCTTGAGCCGTTCAAAATCCTCTCAGAGGTATGACATTGCTAGAAAAATTAAAGCTGTTTACAACTCCCTGTAACACCGAAATTAAAGCCGTTTACAACTCCCTGTAACACCGAATTAGAGGCAGCTCTTGAGGAGAAGGATGGAGGGTACCTCCTTCCTTCTCCTCACCTCCTCATCCTGCCTGCTACTCCTCCCACCGAGCGGCGTCGGCGTCGCCGTCGCCGTCAGCGTAACCGTGAGGTCCACATGACCCTCGTGACCTCCTGGAGGCCACGTGACCTAACGGGGTCAAGTGACGTCACCGGGGTCACGTGACCTCAGGTTACGCCGACGCCGGCGCCGCTTGATCAAGCCGGAAGAGGAAGCCGAAGAGCTGCGCTCTAAAAAGTCAACATCCCATGGGAATACTTTATTGCTTACGCGGTCACCAAGAAATTCTGGACGTTCCAAACGACCACTATAAAAGACGGAAACGCAGAGCTCTGGAAGTAGTGATCGGGTTAGTGTGCTGTTGTATTGATGTTTGTATGTGCCGTGTATACGTTCAATGTATATGCTCATCTGATGCGTGTAGGTGTGCGTAATCCGTCTACATGTGTCTACGTGTGTGTATTACAAAGGCTCACGAAGACCCCGAAACGCAATGATGGTGTGAGCAAATAAAAATCATTTTGTAGAACATGAATTGGGCGGTACCGAGCGCCACCTAGCGTAGCTACTGCCATTACTCTGCTTGACCCTGCGATCTGGTGGCAAGCAGTTTAACCTTTTTCACGCTACGCGAACATTTCTGGTTACCATGCAACAGCGGCTTCGGGTCTGTTCTTTTCACAGCGGCGTTTGGTTTCGCAATTGGTTTCGCATTCCTCCTTGATGTGCGGTTGACGGAGGAATTGTGACTCGAGGTATATCAAAGGTTAAGTCGTAAAGTGAGCGAAGTAACTAGGTATCGCTTGTCTCCGTTTAACATTGCAATGCTGATGACGAGAAGACTGAGTAACTGCTTCTGAAGCACAAGATTTTTTACCTGCGGGGGGATGCTGGCTTCGGAAATAAGCACAATTCGCTGAAAGCTTGTGTTAAGCTCTTATCTGTTGCTCCTCTCGTCCCACGTTCAAGACACGTAGCGTCCTCGATAAGCCTTATTGAGCTAGATTTGCTCGATTGGGGACCGCCATAATGAGATGCAGGCTACGGAGGAACTTTGCTCCCTGCTTTCGGGACGAAAGTTTCTCCCTTTCAAAGGAACATAGGTTACAAGACCGTTCCTGTCTTTAGGGAGGACTATAGGTAGCCTTTTTTCTAAGAGTGTAAAAGCTCCGCTTTCACCGCGAGCTTTACGCGCAACCAATGCTCTGGAGGAAGCCAGCGAGCTCGCGCTGAAGGCGGAGCTTCTAGTCTCAACTTAAAGGGGCGATGCAACGATTTTTGTACTTTTCGCTAATACCGGTTAGAACGGATTCTTAACTAATTACTTATGAAACACCCGTTCGTTTTTCACCACACGCAATCGAGTCGCAGAAAACAAAGAAATACGAGCAGCGTCCACCCCTTAACTCGCAGCCAGAACAAGCGGCCACGTGCTCTGGAGCCGATTATATGCCGCCAATGTTGATCATAGCCACGCGCTGACGTTTGCAAGGCACAGGACACGCGCGGAGTTCCAGACATTGTTACGGTTCGCCTATTGTCGTCATTGCAGCGATCGGACACGGGCTACTACCCGAACGCCCCTTGTGCTTTGGATTATCACGAGCCCAAATCTAGTGCCCTGGCTATCCTCGGGTCCACTCTATGAGCCGCATTCAAATATTGTCACTGGGCGGTACTGCGATTGCCCAGCTTCGTCAACTAGTTTTGCGAAGGAGAGAGCGAGAATAACGTCTTTATTGTGCGAATTCCGGCTTTAAGGGGTGAAGTGCTTTTTTAGGGTGTCTGGGGCGAGGTCTTTCGACAACTTCCAGATATATGCTCCAGGAGGTGACGCTGGAGAGCTCAAAGTAGAACATAGAACATAGCTTTATTGATAGAACAATCATTTTCAAAATACAATAGCGAGCTAGAATGACCCTCAATGGCTTGGCCGGTGACGAAATCATATAGATTAGATAATAAAGAAGATTAATTGAAAAGCAATTTACAATCTATAGCACACTCGTTCTCTGAAACCTCATTGCGTCTTTGAACCCAAACCGAAAAGACACACACACCTCAAACAAACACCTTAAACACACCGCAACCACAATGTTAAAAAAGGGAACAAAAAACAAAAAACATTGCTCGTAAAAATTTGACTTTTATGCCTCTAAGTTTCGCAACGCCCCTAGCAGTTTTTTTTTCTCGGACGTTATAGGACTCGTTTGATTCTGTGTAAGGCGGTAAAAAACATGCGGCACATAATACATTTTACAACATGCCTACCCAGCTAGTTCATCAATACGGTGCCTCAAAAACGAAGTAGATGGCCTTCCGATGAAGCCGCTGTTGAGTAGAAGGAGCTGAAATTGGAGCTCCAGAAATGATCGCAAAGTGCTGACGGTTTCCCTAAAAAATCCCTCATAAAACATGACACGTGAAGTTCCCGAACAATTCTGCACTTGAAACGTCTGGCAGGTCAAAAGCGACACTCTTCAAAAGACTTTTCAGCACACCAACTAACTCTTGCGCGCTGCCAGAACAACGAACAGCTTCAGATAGTGACATGCCGTACCGTAAATAACTATCATCCCAAAGCCCGCAGCGCACATTTTCCTAACAGAGAAAGGCAGAAGTACTTTAAGAGATTTGTATAGTAAGCGTCGAAACACTTACTAACTTATCTTCGGTCGTGTACAACGCTAACAGCAAATCACTATCGAAGGACATGCCGACGCATTTAACAGATTTGACACGTGCCCATAACTTCATCGCAATCACAGGGTCTGCATGCTGGAAGTATGGAGCAAGCAGAGAAGTGGCGTCCAACCCGCGCCAGTGGATTTTTAAAACAAACCAGCTTCATCTCGACGGATCCACCCTAATCAGGTTCAAGCAAACCAATCCCATTGTACTAGTAAGGTCAATTTGAAGATGTTGATTGGCGATAAGGTAATCTCAGCATGATTAATAATACTCTGCATGTACGGGTGTTACGGCACCTGCATAAGGCAGATGAGTGAGCAACCCCTTCCAGGTGGGGGTTGGGGGGTGTAGGCAGTGGCGTTTGGGGGAGCGTGGACAGCTCCAGAAGCCACGTCTGGCCGTTCGGTGCAACTCTCCAGGGATGAGCAGGATGGGTGTCCTGGGAAGTGGAGTATGCGGCAAAGCGCAGTGGGGCCGGGAGAGTGTCGGTCAAGGGCCCGTCGTAGGGAGGCAAGTTGCCTGCCCGAGAGACGGCATGGGCGTGGGCGGAAGCGGGTAGACTTCATGGGAGAGGAGGAGGCGATGCATGATTGTGTTTTCGGGAGCAACGGAAGGGCACAGCTGTTTTTTCCTCGAGCAGTACTAGGTTAACGGCCAGATTGCACGCTCCGGAGCAACTGCCTGGGCCATGCGCGTTAGTTCGAACGTTGCCGACGATAGTCTGTATGGCCAGATGCCCAGATGATGCGGACGGACATATGCGGCATGCGACTTCGGAGGGGTGCAGTAGCAGTGGTGGATAGGGAAAATTGGTGGATAGCCATGTGTGGACGGTTTCGATAGGATGCTGCATGAACCACCCAAGGCCCGATTTCGAAAGGTTTCCTGATATTTTCGAAGCGAACGGAGGTTCAGCATTCGGAAAATTTTGGATATTTTCGTACCGATCGGAGATCTGATTTCGAAAAATTCGCAACTTTCGATCACAGTAGAGTTTCGAATTCGAAAAGGTCGTAGTAGCTTTCACTTGGTTTCTAAAATTTTCGGAGTTCGAAAATATTTCTGAATATTCTCCTTACTGGAGGTTCAGATAATTTCAAAGATTTCGAATTTTCCTAACTTAAAAATTCGAGAAATTCGAAAATTTGAATTTTTGGATTTCCGAAGTTCGGAAAATCGAAGATTTCGAAACTCTTCGGATATAAAATTGAAAAATTAGAACGCTTCGAATTTTTATAGATTACAAAGTTCGGAACAAATCGAAGATTTCGAATTTCTTTTCTACATAGAGTTCGATAAAGGTTCGGAAGTTTCTTTGATTCACCTTTTAAAAACTCACTCAAAAAAAAAAACTTTGAAGATTTTTTTAATTTTTTTTGGTTCAAAGTTTTCAACGTTCGAGTCCGGTTTTACCGTTCCTCCACAGTTTCACAGCTTGAAATAACGTTTTCACGACCTACTGGTTTTCAGCGAAATCAGGTTTTAGAAAAAGTTAGGGTGTGATATTTAGACTCCGCGATGTTGGATCGGGGCAAATAAATGAGACGACGAGTGTCCCGGATGTGCTGGAACATTTGCCAGTGGAGAGTGGCGTGTGACCATAGATCAGTAATTTGACTACACCAGCTCAGGGGGGTGTCTCTAACGTGCATAGCGCAGTAGTGATCACACGCAACGGCACTGTTTTTGCCGATACTCACCCAGTGCTCCTGAAAACGGCCAGGGGCGGGCAGGAGGTTGAGGCTCCAGCAAAACCCTAAAGCGACCTGGCATAACGTACCTCCCACCCCCTTGCACGCCGGTAGGTAATCCGATCAACGCCGCCTCCCAGTGACGCTGCGCATGTAGTACTGGGCGTGGAATTGTCCGGAGGTTTATTTTACGGGACGGAGGAAACGCCCCGCAAAGAGTACAGAAGCCGCCGTGACACAACTGGAGGTCGAGGAGGGTTCTGACATGCCGAGCGCGCGTCGAAGAGAAAACGGGGGAGGGGAGGTGCTCCCAGCTCCCCTTCGCCTCCTTCCAGATATTTCGGACTGTTAAAGAAAACAATGCGGGGAAAGAGGGCGTGGTCGTGAGCTTATTTTAATCTGAAATTATTTTGTGTGATGTATAATCACTTCGCCGTCTTCACTGCTTAAAAGATCGCGTAGACGCTGTAGGTGGTCAGTTGTCGGAAACTCGTCGTCAGAAGGCACTACTTGCCAAATGCTTAGAGGTGCCGAAGTTCAAAGCTATGTCTTTCCGACTTCAATAACCGTGCCATTGGCAAAAGAAAGATAAACATAACAATAAATGCGGATGAAATGCTGGAGAAAAAAAGAAAGAAACTATAAAGATCACACCGGAAGTGTTTTATTCTTGCATATTCAGAAGCTCAGAACTTCGAAACAAGCTTTCTCCACTAAAATGTGTACAGGCTAAAAGAAACACTTCCCAAAAACGTAAAGCCAAAAAAAATTTAATGACGTGTTGAATTTCATTAATATTAGAAATCTTCCCCCGACTTAATTTATTACTCAACGTGAAAAACAATAAATACATTATTTTGTATTCTGCAGATGGCAATTATATGTACTGTCTGTGGTGTTAATTTAAATGCGATACCTCAAGCAACTTAGACGAAAACAAAATACCAAGTTTAGAGCATAATTGCCCATAGATAAATGTTTGGACATTTCTTCGAAACTTATCTTGAGTAACAATAATCACATCTTAAGACGACACTTCCCTAAGCTATGCATAGATCACTCTTAAAAAGTTTAACATCTCTAACCGTAAATCGCTTTGGCTTTAGCCCGCTTGAAATATGGGACAAACGACAATCGTCAAAAACCCGTCGTCCTCCGTCGTCCCCTTCGGGAATTTATTTTTAAAACTGGAGCATGCCAGAACATTGTAATAAACGGCATTGTCTTTCGTAAGGAACGCAGCACCGCATGTAAAAATTCGAGAAAAAAATTACGAATGCACCTCACGACTTGAATTCAAATGAAACCGTCCGCTGAGTCTTTGAAGTTCGACGAACGTCGAACTTTACCCTAAAAGTTCGAAGTTCGTCGAACTTATGATTTTTCAGGATTCTATTGTTCGAAACTTTTCGAATTCCTCGATAGATAAGTTCGAAAGTTCGAAAATTCTCGAATTCCTTGGCGTAGAAAGTTCTGAAAATTCGAAAAGCTTCGAACTTTTTAGTGCAAGAAATTCGAAAGCTCGAAATCCATCGAATTGTTTGGTCTATCAAGTTCGAAAGTTCGACAAGCATCGAATTTTGCAGCGTAATAAGTTTGAAAGAGAATCGAATTTTTCAGCAGTAATAAGTTCGACGGTCTGAAAAGCGTCGAACTTCTTAGTTTAACAAGTTCGAAAATTCGACTTCGTCGAATTTTACGATATAGAAAGTTCGAAAATTCGAAATCTTCGAACCTTTCGAACCGCTTGATGCGATCATCGAAACTTCGGTTCGAAAAGTTCGCGGCATCCCTGCTTCGGATGCCCTGCTGTGAGTCGGTTACGATGATATGTTTGAGCGGGGAGGGGGAGAATGTGGAGAGGAGCTTGATGGCATCAGCAATTGCTTGGGAGGCGGAGGGGACGTCAGTGTAGCTTTGTGTTTGGGAGATAAATATTTGGGAGGAGTACAGGGCGGTGCGTGCGGTGAGGTCGCGGGAGCTGTATACTTCGTTTCACCTCACGTCCAAACATGGCCGCTGTTGTGAGCCGAAAGGCCAATCAAACAGCGCAAAAAGCGCATCGTCATGGCGTGGCTCTCTGCACTTGATATGACTAGCTGGCAGAAAAGCACGCACGGAGATACGGCGAATACTGGGCGCAACAACCAACAGATGGCAGCAGCGGCACCGGAGCAAGCTTATTGCCCGGGTGCGCCGAAAGGAGATGTGTAGTTGAAATGAACCGACGAACCTTCGGTTATATTTGTGTGTTCATTTAACGCCATTTAGTGAGTGGGCGCCGTTTTTTCATTAAAGGGGCCATGAAACGAATTTCGGGCTGGGATAAATGATTTTGAATATGGGACCCTACTAATCGCATATCGTTTAATTGGCCAAAAGAAAGAGGGTAGAAAGTCAAAAGCCAGCTTTTCGGTACGAACATTTGAAAGTATAACGGACTATTTTCTACCTTCTTTCCTCCGAAAGCTCTCCGCCTTTAACTATGATACATCCGCGGTTCCCAAAGCGCGTCAGCGGTGCCAACTTGACGTCAGCCGAGCCCAGCTCACGCGTTGGACACGAGAACTGCGTCACTCGGTTGTATGCGCTCGTCAACAATAAATCCGTCGACGAATTATTCAGGATTCAGTGTTCGTGGCCAATGAGTGCCCTGACGGAACTTATCGTCACTGGGGAATGACAAGTTCTATGGTGTGTATAAAAAGCACGGCGGAAGCTAGGAGTCATCGCATCTGTGCCGAAGAATGTCACGACGACGTGATTTCGCAACTCGAATTTGAGTTGAGGATTAAAGCTAAGGAGGAAGAAGTAGGAAAATCGTTTCGCATGACCCCTTTAAAAACATAGTCTGCTTTCTGGCGTGACCCGGCGGTAAATTTGCGCCGAGGCCGATGCCGCCAGCCGTCGGTCAGTAAGAGGGTGCGTAGATAACAGACGGGCGCCGTAGGCAAGGAAAATAAGTTATCGTGCTGTTATTTTTATTTTTACTCGGAAAGCTTTTTTTTTTTTTTATTGACGCAATGCTTTCACCATTTCGGAAATTTTTGTGATAAAAAGTAGCGCGATACGCTACTAAGCCTATTTACGTTATAATTTTAAAGGCTTCGTCCGGGTTTGTGGGCACTCTGTATTTTTTTGCACCCTCCTGATGCGGAAGTAAGGCTCTTATATCGCTCGTATTTCACAAAACTAAAATTACTTCCTCGTCTTAGAAACAGCCTCGTACTGCTGTTTAACGACGATCATCCAGATGACAGCCATTACGGCCAGACGATTTTCGAATACGGGTTGACGCGGTGCCACTTCGGGAGACCATTGGCTCTGGAGGCTCTGCAGTAAGTTCATTTTGAAATATCCTCGCTTACCTCCTATTCTTCTAATGCCAACAATCCTGCTGATGATATTAACTCATCAAAGCGATTGAGACTCAGTGCTCAGAGCCCCGTTTTGGATATAAATGATGGCTCACCGTTCTTCGTTCGACTTGAACACGATGTGTTGGCTTGGAACACGCGGGCGTCTGGTATGCGCGAGCCTCTCGAAGACAAAGTGCAAGTCTGTCACGCCTCGGGTGCTGCAGAAAGAGCTTCGTTCCCGGCCACGTAGTTACACACACCGAATGGGAGACGAAAAAAAATAAAGACATTACAACCTTGATGGAGTAAAATAATAAAGAAGGGGCAGAACACGAAAGATTGCCATCGGCGATACAATTTTGTACACGTTCTAGTTGTGTGGCGAGGAGAAAACGATTTTTCTCCCATACCCGGAAGTTCCACAACTCAAGATGGGATTGGATTCGGTTATGTTGGCTCTTCTCTTCATATCCGGTGAGCAGAGAACGAGCTCCGCTCTATCCAGAATTCATTCCTTAGATTTAATAATAATAATTGTGGCGATAGCTACTGGGAAAGAAGAAGAAGATCGCGCGCAATTAATAAGCCAGATCAGTTCGATTTTGGAATGCGTCAGACGTAGTCGTTTTTCGGCTTTTTAATTGCACGCGATCTTCTTCTTCTTTTCCCAGTGGCTATCGCCACATAATAATAATAGTTATATTTCGGGCTTAGGAAAGTCACGATACAGCAGAAAGGCTGGAGCCCATATCAATGTAAGCCTGCTGTGCCAATGAAGCTAGATGCTGTTGTAGGATATAGCGCAAAATTAAACTCAGTCACACTGAAAATACACGCACACCAGAAAAACGGTCACTCACGTCGCGCTGACTTACCACCACCGTGCTAACTACTCAGTTTGTAATGTCGTCTTCTTTTGTTTTTCTTTTACCCGTATTAAAATGAAAAGCAGTGACGCTTGTGTTAGTACTCCATCCATAACGCTTACTGAAAAGAATTGCTATATCTTGACACTCGAAGGTAATGCGTGATAGACATTGCTATTTCTTTCGCACAGAAGACAGCGAAGTGAGATATGACGATCTTATTATGGGTAAAAAAAAGAAATAAGACGAAAATACAAAGAGCTGAAAGTCAGCGCGACGTGATTACCGTTCTTCTGGTGTCCGTGCATTTTCAATGTGACGCAGTTTACTTTTGCGCGATATCCTACAATATGAGTATACAACTCGTGCAGGCAACCATTCTAGGTGATGATGTATGATACTATACGTAGACATGATCATTAGAATGAAGTCGGCATATGCACATGCAGTTCAAAAAGAAATTATTCCGCCACCAGTTAACGAGTCGTCGATTTGTGCCCTCGAAAACCTCGGCCCTTTTCTCTCCCGTCTGTCTTCCGCTCGGGGCACATGTTCTGCTTCCTCCTCTGCGACCTCCATGACCACCGTTAATCTCAGGGCCTCAGTGACCAAGATCAGTTTTTGGCGTCGGGATCAGACAACGGAAGCAATCAATATGTGTTCTATTTTTTCAATATCCGTCCCACAAATGGTGTAGAGGGTCTCCAGGTCTTCGGTAAACTTTGCTCCCCAAGTTTTTGTTCCGACAGTTCCCGGCTGAGTCTGGAATAGTCTTCTTCCTCTTGTTTTATCGTAGAATTCCTTTTGTTTGATGATGTTTTTGGTAGCGCTGTACGTCCGCAGGGATGATTTCCAGGAAATCGCGTCCCTCCAGCATCGTTGATCTTCCTCCTGTACTAGCGTCTTCAACTTCTTGTCGTCTGGTCCCTTACTGCAGTAGGCTGGATCGCAGATCGCGAGCCCGTAGGTGGCACCGCCTGCTTGACACCAGGCAATACATGCAAGGCTTAGAGAGAAACACACAAAAGTAGGAATACTGAAGCTTGTACGCGTTGCTCGAGGGCGAGTATTTTATGATATGTTGCTATCGTTATATCCGGTGTTTTGAGATCGAGTCTGTATATGTCAAGCGTTCGAACGCGTATTACAAATATCAAATATGCACGAGCACCACCAACTCTACCGGCGTTGCATGCTGCTTCAGTTTAGGGCGTGTGTATGAAGGCACTCTACTTCAGTTGCTAAATAAATTACAACTTCAACATATCATACGACACGCTCCGAGTTTTAGCTCGTCAGAAAAGTTCTGCTGCACTTCAAAGCAAAAGCTCGCACCAGAAGTACTCTGTACGAGCACTTAAAACGATGCGAATGACCCACTAAAGGCCCACTAAAGGCTCCCTAGCTTGTCGTCTGCTACGCTCTGATGGCTTCAAGATCACGAACGACTCCACATTGATCCTCGGCAACAGTTGTCTCATTCAACCACATTACAGCTTGCGCCAAAAGAAGTCGCAACCCTCGACCCTCATAATCCTTGGATATGGGCTAGTTGGGTAGACATTATGATGGTTTTCTCCGCTGCGTAGATGCAAGAAAAATGCACTTGATAAAATTAAAACTAAAACAGAGGATAGAAGAAAACAACATACATGAATGGCGCAGACTAACTAGTCTCTAATTTTTTTTCTCTTTTTTTATTTCCACACCATAATTATAAAAATTCATGGGAAATAAGCGCCAAAGGAACACGGACAAAGAGTAGAATAACAACGACACAGGGCGCCCTGTGTCGTTGTTATTCTTCTCTTGTCCGTGTGCGCCCTATGTCGTTGTTATTCTACTCTTTGTCCGTGTTCCTTTGGCGCTTATTTCCCATGATGTACCAACTGGCCTAGGGTGCCTCAATGTCCTTCTGTTTAGGGTGATGCCACGCTTTGTAGTATCCGATGCCGACAGCACGCGCTCACGGGGAAAATACAAAGAAATCGACGAAAACAAAATGTCGCCATAGCACAGTCAGCGCCACAGACGCGTGCAGGGACACGCTCTTTCACGCGCCTTCTGAACAAAACTGGAAAATAAAAGTGTGGGACAGAATGGCCGGATGACTCCACCCTAAGCAAAGCGGCACATGAAGGCACCCTAAACTGGCCCATCTAAGCATTTTATTATAAAAATTATTGTGGCTAGAAAACCCAAGCGCTTGATACCATGCATTTTCTGTGCTTCCAATCTCGATGGTGTTTGCAGAAGCTGCCGTAGACAGATGGACTTGATGGTGAACATGCCTGTGCTGGTATTACCTAGGGTTAAAACATTGGATTGGGCTACTTGGTTCATTGTAATCTAGAAGGCTAAAAGCGCGAAAAAAATATGGATTAAGAGCCACATATAACACGGACTGGCGCTAACTTTCAAATGATTTAATTAGGCAAACCACCCAGCACACATGCATGAACGCTCTTTCCCATCTTGCCAACCCCATGTGATGAAAGCAACCCCTAAACACAAACAACAGATGACAATAATTTATACATTCGTATCAGTTCAATGTGACTACACAAAACCATCTAGAAAAGAAACTTTCTTGTCATTTAGTAGAAATCGAAAGCGTGCTGACGCATATTATTTGTATTGGTTCCTCGGTAGTCCCAGTTTTGTGTGATATTTTTTGTTAAAATTCCACACCGCCTAGATGGCGCCACCAACCATCACTGGTACAAGTGCTCTACACTACATAGATGGCGCCACCAACTATCACTGGCGCCCGTGCCCTCAGACTGGCTACCCCCGGGGTGTGCATGCTCCATGCTGTTGACCGTTGGTAAAGTCAGTGCGGCTCGGAGCCTCATTTGTGTTGGACGTCTCTTTCTTCCGGGGCTTGTTCCCGCGCTCGGCTTCGCCGGCCACCGCCTCGTCGGCATGCGAGACCCTTCTTTTTTTTTTCGCATGCTCGCGTAAGCTCTGCTCCTCCTCCACTTTATTTAGTGTGTTTTTTTCCAAATTATTACACATCCATAGATAAGCGCCTATTGGAAGGCCTTAATGAGATGCATGTGCTTAAGATTTTTATATATGCAGACGATTTTCTGGTTATTGCGTATGATCATTCATGGATGTGTTTTAATGATGTTGTCTCAAAGGTCGTCAAATTGAGGCCAAGTCGGACGGGTTGAAGTTCCTTTGCACGGTTAGCAAATTCCGTGTATTTGCTGAATATTCGGAGTGAAAAACACGCTATTTACACAAATGACCATAAATTTACACGTTGAGTAATGGATAATTTGTTCAACAATTATGCGAGGTTGTAAAAAACGTGTTTTGGTTCGATCATACACGCATAACCGTGTAGCCGACCTCGAAAACACGCATCACCCCCGGCGACGACCGCAGCATTGCCGGCTATCGAAGCACCGGAATGCTTGGGGACACACCTAGAAAGGACCGTGGAGACAAATGCCGCGGAAAGAAACATGTCTCGGAGACAGATATGCACCAAAAGCAATTACGCCATGTCGCGGGACGGGCCGAAGCTCGCGCTTACCGTGCTTCTCGCCCCGCTGGATGGATGGATGGATGGACGGATGGTAATGGCTATACCCTTTGTAGCGGGCGGCAGCTTGCGCCACCTAGCCTAACATTTCGTCATCCTTTTTTCTTAAAACTTGTATGAATTTTGTTATAACAGTCCCCCCCTCTCTTTTCAAGTGAATTTATTTTATCTGTATTTTTTTCTTTATCCTTCCCTAGATCTCTTCCACCAATCTTCCAATCTCCTCTTAGTTACCGCAATTCTTTCCCTATCCATTCGTCCATCCATGTCCGGAAAACCCAGTGCCCCCTCCAAATCCATAGTCATCCCCCCAAGAGGGTGGGACGAAGCCCCGTGCACCTTAAAATTACATGTTCTATAGTTTCCCTTTCGCGGCTGCATATGTCGCACAGAGTGTCTACTTCCTGGAATTTAGCCCTGTAAGTTTTTGTTCTTAGCACCCCGTTCTAGCTTCAAACAGCAAAGAGCTCCCCACTGAATTATCATACAGCTGTTCCTTCTTTATTTCATGTTTTTGTGCCCTGTATATTGTTAAAGCTGATTTCCCTGCATTCTCTCTTCCCACAATTTCCTCTCTGTTTCCTTTACTCCCTTTTCTACTGATATGCTCTGATCGGCTCCATCTCGTTGAATGTATTTAAATCTCAGCTTGCGGGTTCGGTTTGTCCACTTAGTGTTTAGACTTTTCATATATAGATGCTTGTACACTTTCGCTGCCCACCGTGTATCCTCAATTTCAGCTAGTCTTTGTTCAAATTTTACTTTACTGATCGCTTCTCTACTCTCGAAAGATGCCCAACCCATATACCCCTGTACTCCCTCATTCGGTGTATTCCCATGTGCCCCCAATGCCAACCTACCCACACTCCTTTGCTGTATCTCTAAACCTGCCTGGATTTCTGACCTCATACAAAATACCGCATTCCCAAATGACAGCCCTGGCACCATGACTCCCTTCCATACACTCCTAACGACTTCATATCTATTATAGATATGAAGTCGTTAGGTCGATTAGATATGAAGCCGCTGCCATTGATTCATGGTCGATGGCAATGCGGCTTCCCTCATGTCGCCCATGTTTGTATTTAATTTAGGGGTCCTGATAATAGTTTCTTACACACCACAAATAAAGTTATGGGTCTAATTACTCGTTCTAAACAGCTAAAATGGATATAAAAAGCGTGTCCTCGATCTGAACACGAGACATTGCAGTTGGTTTCGTTTTGGCTTCAACCATTCAACTGCAAGCGAAACGGCCATGTAACACCAGGAGGGGGAAGGTGCCGCCGCTTCCCATGCACCTCCTCAGAATTTACGGCGCTCCGTGGTGGCCGCCATATTAAAACTTCATACCAGTGTTGCTGCATCTGTAGGTCATCTTTAAGTTAGAGCTGACAGAGAATATCTGGCCACGGGGCAACGCCGATGTACGCTGGAAGCTAGAGCCTTTCGTTGTTTTTGTTTGGCGGGAAAAAATCTGGTAACAACGCATGGCACCGCTATTGTTTTGGTTTGACGGGACGCCAGAAGCTCCGCAGTTTGCGAGCACATGTTCTGAAGACGTGACCGGAGAAGTGCCCCTGTGATGTTCCCGGAAGACGGAAAGTATCATTCGTAATTGTCGTGTGTGCTTTGAAAGCGAAGGGAGTCACAGGGTCCACCAGTGCGCAACCACAAGCCAAGGTTCACGACAGCGCTGCGTTAACTTCGGCGATCTCGTTCTGTTTGGTGCAACACGGCGATGCGACAAAGAGCCGAAAAGTTCATGGTGCGTGGTGCGGTGCTTGGAGGTAGAAACCGACACTAACACGGAGCTCAAATATGTTGTTGTGGGGTTGAGGTTCAACGGGTTCAGTCCCGTCGTCATCAGCTGATCCGGTCCAGCTGGTCCGGGAGGACGCAGCGAGCGTTTTTAAAATTAAATCTTCCTTCGTTTCGTTTCAAAATGTGGAAGATTCCCGACGCATACCGTGAGTAAAAAGCTGCGGGCGTTTTCAACAAAATCACGTAGTTTTAATTGAACAATGGACTTCCGATTGTTGTCCTAAATCTGCCGTTTTCATGCCTCGTGTTGTTGGACTGCATTTGCAGAGCGACATGTTTGCACAGCGACGCACACCGCTCGAGTAGATGATTCGGTCCTGCAAACGACCAGTTATACAGAATTTCACGAAACCTTAAGTCACCACCGATATTTTCCTGTAAATCTTGTGTGAGTTTGTTGCGCTCATCATGCGGTGTGAATAAATTAGGGCAAGATTTCCTACCTGCCCACAGATGCATGAATTGAGACCATTGTTTACGTAGTGAACATAGTGTTTTTTTATTTTGGGAAGAGGCGATGGTGCATTTATTAGGGTACAATCACTTGAGTGTTGAGAAATCGGGGAGAGCGAGCAAGCTTTCCCAACTTTGTCTCTTTTCTTCTGGCACTGCCCCAAGTTTCAGTTTTAGTAGGCATACCTACTAGCAGGTACAAACTGCTCTAAAGCAGGTAAAAGACAGGGAGAGTCAGGACGGTGCGGACTCCGTGTTTCGCGCTTTTCGCAAGGTTACTGGGTAAATGCTTTTGCGAGGTATCCGCCATATGCAAACGATTTTGTTATGCCCGTCGTTTGCGTTTTTAGCAAAACGAATAAGATGATCTACAAAGGCACAATCACAAGCCAAGATTTACGATAACAGTGCGTTTGATTCGGTGATCTGTGTCGTTGTATTTTACCCTGCTCTCTGCAACACCGTGTCATGACGAAGAGCTGGAACGGTCACGGTTTGTGCTGGGCTACCGGTTGACAGACACCCGCATCGCCCGCATCGGCACCGAGTGCACTTGGGCTGTTGATGCTCAAGCCTTTCATCCGCGGCTTGTCGCCAGCTGATCCTGCTGCTCGACGGTAAAGAAGCGGTGAGAGTGACATCTGAACTAAATGTAAATCCTCGTTCATCCTGTTATCCGGTGTCAAAGTGTGGAAGATGTCCAACGTGTGCTGAGGGCGGAACTACGAGCGTTTTGCCTTGCTTTTATACCGAAACCAGAGCAGCGAGATAACTGCTTCGCGCACTCCAAAATGACGGAAGCAATAAGTTTCAACAGGTTGAGTACGTCACCGCGGATGTAGGCGAGGCGGTGCACACTGTTTAAACGCTTGCAGTATCCACGAGTGCTACCAGAAAAACGACGTGGGCAAAGAAGGAGCTCGCGATTCAGCATAATGCAGTGTCACGTGTCCGTGAATTTTAAAAGTTCAATGTAATGCCAATATAAAAAACATAAAACGCATGAGCGCCACATTAGTAATCACGAAAAGCACCGGTCACAAACTGCCAAGCCCCACCACTCCACTCGACACCAACAGGACATATGACAACAAACTGCATCAAAACGCCCCAAAAGTGAAGGCGTCTGCTCCCGTACGTGTACTGCAACTAGCGGAAGTGAAGTGTTGGGCGGATTTCCTTCGCAAGAATATATAAAAATGCTTTGCGCAAAGATAATTTCTGTTGAATATTGAATACATAATGATAAAATCTCAATAAATTGTTTTTCTATCTGATTCAAGCTAGTCGGACTGCTCATAACACTGGTCGAGCATGAAAATAACAAAACGTTGAACTTTTTCATGGCCGGTTTAAGATTTATTTTTAATACATCGTTATTTTTCGCAACGGACTAACATTATAGATTTTGCCTCCATACTTTTTACATTCAAACAGTTCTTAGATACGGCTGTCCATTGTGCCGTGTTTTGTGTCTTCAGCAAATCTGTAACGGTCAGCGACCATAGAGGTCACCCGCACATGTCAAGCTTATATACGCCGCGGGGAGAAATGAATATCGAGTTGGAAGTGTCGGGCGCAGTGTCGTTGTAGTATTTGTGTATATGTGTAAGATAATGTCGGTGCTGTGTAATATGTGGTGCTCGTGTTGTCTGCGATGTACACAGGGTTGCTGTCTACTTGTGATCGTGCGCAACGTATTAACAGACTGTCGCTTTTTATTCACAGGCTGCTAGAAATTTTTCTAGGGGGCGCAAGTTACCACCCGGTTCCAAATAGTTTGCTTAAGTCATTTATTCATTAAAGTTAGTCATTCGTTTTTCTGTCTAGCGGTTCCTTCGTAGCTACCAACGAGGTAGAGGGGCTTAGAGTGGTAAACCGGAAGTTCGGAAGTAGCACCCCCCGATTACCGCCATGTTGTA
>JAZHYW010033889.1:0-21361 GCA_037355805.1 Ixodes ricinus | reverse complement strand
AACCGCGTGACGCGAGGTCACGCCTCGTTTCGCTCCGCTCCGCTCGTGGAAAACTGATCATAATCTCAGGCCCGAGCTTACACCAAGCCTCGTTCGAAACTGCCAAAGGTTCGACAAGCTAGGCTATCATCTAGATTAAAATAAATTACAGGGCTAGTTGGTTAAACGTCATATCTACCAGGGGGGGGGGGGGCAGACGGACGTATTGAAAGAGCCATAAAAGGGAACCACTTTAAGACAACAGCCGCAATAAAAAAATGCTGCACTGTTCTTTGTTTTTTTAGTTGTTGGTTACGGCGAATTCCACTCATAAAGCGATTGCTCAGTAAGTTTCTTCATTGTGAGCGTAAGAGGACGGGAACACGCAAGGGACGAGACAAGCGCTTCTGAGTACCGCTTCTCCTGTCCCTTTCATGCTCTTGTCCTCCTGCGCTATTGTATATATGATATCATCTGGATGCCGGTGGCCGAGGCAATGTGGGCGGAAAGCCGCTTTCGACGAAACGGGTGTGTCGATGCAAAAAAATGGGAGAGCCTTTCAATGAAACAAACCGTCGATGTACCGTCGCAGTGTAGACGAAACGATCTATCGATAAAAACGTCTTTCCAGGGACCAGCAGATGATTGCCGCGTTACGGAAGATAAATAATGACTCAATACCCGGCGGGGGTTTCTACTTTGATATTTTATTACCCTCTCCACAGCTGATGATTTTGAAAGACCTTATACGTGAACGAGGAAAAAGCAGCGCATGTTGCGTAATATCAAAGCCTTCGTAAAACTCTGTGGTTATACGCCACTTGTTTACTGCTTGGGTTGTTTTTCTGGCATACATATGAGTGTAAACAGGCTCTGATAATGTGCTTGTTTTTCTTTTCCCATGCTGTTATTCTCTCCGACGAATTTTTTTCTTTCCCATTCCTGGATGCATTTTTGGTTTCACCTTTGGCGGAGTGTGAGTTGCGTAACTCGAACGGACTGGACTGCATAATTGTTGTTTATTTGTTTGTGTGTTGCAACGAAAACATTTTTATTGTACCTTTATAATGCTAGCATTAAAACCAAGTCCTACGACCCATTCTAAGAAAATGCAATAGTACCTGTATATAAAGAAATAAATATTATCTGGTTCGTGAGATTATAATATAAGTGCTGTTTCTTTTTCTTCCTTTTTCTCTTTTGAAGTTAAGATGAGCTGTGCAAAAGCAAGAGTGATTCAAAATATTTTTATGTACGCAGAATGTATAGTATACAAATTCTGGCTGCTTCATCACGTAATCACCACGCAGATTAAAACAATGATTCTGACGTGTCCCAAGCTTTTCGATAATGATCTCCCCAAAAAGCTTGCCGTTCTCAATCATTTCATCAGGAGTTAAAAAAGAGTGCTAGCGGCCACAAACAATATTTCCTGAGCACCTTCATCACGGGCGGTTATCCGTCCTTCCCGAAGCTTCGTGGAGTTTTCTCCATACACAGTCACGTCTGTGGCGGATGACAGCCTTGTGGGCGCATGATGGAATGCCCGAGAACCGCGCCGGCAACCGCACTTTGGTGAGGGTATTCAAAATCTTTTTATGACTTCATAATATTTGCTTTAATTGCGGTATTTTGGTGAAGATGTAGGCAGACTGTATTTTGAGATAATAGAAACATTTTTATCACTTTTTCACCCAGTTTATCGGAACGACAAGCGAAATTTATCATGGCGTCCCTTTGGTTTGGTGAGAAGACTTCAGATCAATAGACCCTTTTCGTTTTCAGTCTGGGAACTTTGTTCACAATCATCATCTCAGTGTATGGCAGAGTTGTAAAACGTATGGCGGTTTTTCTCGAGGCTGATGAAGGGAGAAGTTGAGGAAGGTCTTGTCCAGAGCTGCGCGTGAGCAGAAACCAGGTCCGCATCGAATGATACATCTGCGCATGCGCGGCGTCGACAGCAGCGCCACAGCAGCTGCCTGTCGTAAGAGCTGCGTGACAGGTTAAGAGCTCAGAGGAAGCTCCTCCTACTTCGCCTCCTCTCCAGCGTTTGCTCTGCTAAAGTGGAATGAGATGGGAGGAGCCTCCCTGAGCTTTAACCTGCCACCGACATATGATGACTCATCTTTTGAGACGTAAGTAGAACACGACACGCGAATTAGACACACCGCCTGAGTAAGCGTTCCTTTCGGACTGGGAGCCAATCCATCTCTTGGCACAATTTTGACTCTAAAGTCTTATGATGGCGGAAATTCATTCGAGGCGCTGGTGGTTCGCGGCTTTGTACTACACAGGTTTTTATGTTCACACCATCGAAACTGAAACAAATTAAGAAGACTCTAAAAAACGTTTGTGCGTCTACTTGCACGCACAACACTCGGAGAGCCAATCACAGCAACTAACGGAGGCAGCTCAGCGAATGACAATGCCGAAACATATGTTTAGGGACCGAAAAAACGCAGTCTGAGTTGTGACATTAGGCAATGCAAAACGTCACGCTTGCATTGCTTAATGTCACAACTCAGACTGCGTTTTTTGGTCTGAACATATGTTTCGGCATCGTCATTCGCTGAGCTGCCACCGTAAGTTGCTGTGATTGGCTCTCCGAGTGTTGTGCGGGAAAGCTGGACGCACGGTTTTTTTTAGAGTGAACAAAAAGGTACGAATCAATCGAAGCACCAATTCTCATCTGCCACTGAACAAGCGAAAGTGACGGTGCCCGATAAAATACAGTTTCACGGCCGCCATTAGTACTTCGTGAACATCGACACCGCTTTTTGGAAACCAGGCGGCACTGAATATTAAGAAGGCTCTATTACGACGCTTCGGTTTCTGAACAGCAGTAGATAGCAAAGCGGCAGCAGTTCACCAACTACGTCATCGACTGGCGTGGGAACTTCGAATTCGGGATCTTTTTAATATTATGTTTTGTCCCAAATACGCATTTGTTTTATCTTATATTTTTGAGGGTAGCCTTATTTCCGTTCGTCTGGGGCAATAAAAAAATACAAATTATCGGTTATCGGCGACCCCTTAAGTTGAAAGGCGTTTTCGTGGACGAGAGATTGTACGGTGGGCACGCCTCAAAGCGAGGAGCGTGGGATAGGGTTTTGTTTATTTATTCATTTATTTATTCAGTTTACTACATCGCCCTTACCAGGGCATCATTGTAGAGAGAATACAATAAAAAATACATGTATAAAATATAAAATTATACATCTAAAATAGGTGTGGGATTCGGAAAAGTTCCAATGACATCAGGAATAAAAATAATGACATATAAGAAAATTTGTAACAAAATAAGAACAGCAAATCGGCAAACACACCAGCAATCAAAATCACAAATTAACACGTAGCCAGACAAGAAGCTCTGCAGAACCTGAAAAAAAAGGCGAAACTGGCGAGGAGACAGTTAATCTGGTTGGTTATCCCAGTAATTTACAATTCTCTGGAAAAAAAAGCCTATTTAAGTATATATATTCTACTCCTGTACTCGCGGACTTTTGATGATAATCGGCACGAGGCGACACACAAGTTAGATATTTTATGCATTGTTTCTTATGAATGCCACCTCGGCCATTGAATATGTTGTAAAACAAGGTCAATCTCAGATACTTCCTCCTGTCAGCAAGCAATCGCCACCCTAACTACTTACAAGGAGTAGATGAGCTTTTATAAACACCATAGTTACCCGACACAAACCGCGCTGCTCATTTTTGTATGCGCTCTAGCTCATCCATACTTGACCTGGTGTGAAGGTCCCACAAGGTGCAAGCATATTCTAAAATCAAACGTACGTTTGTCGTAAACAACTTTTATCTAAGTTTTACGGGTACTCGCCTAAAGTTTCGTTTAAGAAAGTTTAATCTGCGGTTAGCCTCTGAGAGTATATAATTTACACGTTCCAACATAACTTGCTGAAAAACGAAACCCCTAAATATTTATATTCTGTTACAACAGACCAAACTTGTACTACCTAGGAAATATTCTATGTTCAGAGGTCACATTTTTTTTCAGAAAACCTTACGAGATTCCACATGTTGAAGTTGAGAGACATTTGCTAATGTTCAGACACCAAACAAAAGACGAATCAAGGTCATTTTGTAAAAGCTCGTAATCCGCTTCACATCAGACGTCACGGTGAACACAGCCATCAACTGCATATATCCTTCCATGACTAGAAACATTCGTAGCGATATCATTTGTTACGATATAAAAAGCTGGAAAGCCGCGGTCGCACTCTGCTCATATATCATTCAAGGAACACGGCGTTCGCTGCTGTATAATATAGTAACAGTGGGAGGGCGGCTTAGGGGACATACACATGCGCGACTGAAACGACTGACACGCCATACGACGCGCCGGAAAGCGTTGGATGAACTGTGCACGTGTTCCGCCACGTCGTACAACCTAGAGCCACCGTGTATTCAATGCGCTATAAAAGGGGTCTCCAAACGTTTTGCCTACATGGCCGGATCGAAGATCTGGCACTCTATGGAAGGACGGAAAATAAAAAGGTAAGTATAAATTAAAAAAAAGAAACGTTGGGATTGCGGTTAGGTAAAGAAGACTTGACTCAAGTTAGGAGAACTTTGAGATATTTATTGACAATGAATAGTAACAAATAGTCTCATTTTGTCTTTAACCCGGAAGCAAAAAGAGGCAACCAGTGGGGCAAAATGAGACACCATGTCGAAAAAAAGAAGACACAGTTCTTGCACTTGGAACAATTTAAAGTATACTCCGGGGGACACAAAACACAAAGACGGGCCCTGAGTCGGATACCGAGCATTTCGGAGCTCCCAACCAGCACACCCGATGCGGAGCGGCGCCCCAAAAAGCACTTTCGCAAATGTTTCTAACCACTCAGTATGGCCGCGGAACCTGACGCTCACTAGATGGCGCTACAGTATTCAAAATGGCACTGCCCACGATAAAACGGTCTATATTAACCAAACATTTCAGAAAGGTTAATCTTTAAAAAAATTGGGGGAAGGGGATATCTCCTTTCTTCACTACCATCAACACCCTCCTCCCACACATACACACCCTCTCTCTCCCGAACATTTTCCAGGACATTTCCTGACCACTATTTTTTTATCTTGTGTGTGTGTGTGTGTACCTGTCTGCACGCATGCATGTGCGTGCGTGTACGTATGCGTGTGTGTTGTGTGTATGTGTGTATGTGTTTGTGTGCATGTGTGTGTTGGTCATACCCCTTTTTATTTCCTTCCCTCGGTTTTTTTCTCGTTATCCCCCGTTGCCCCTTCATCTCTCAAGCACTTGCCGACGTCACTACCACACAGCCTCCGGTTGACCCCGGTACACGTCTTAACTCTGGGGCCACCTAGGGAGCCACCTATAACCGTGACAAATGAGAATCCAACTTGTCACGGTAAATTTTGGGGCCACCTAAAAGTGCCACCCCGTTTGACGTCCCTTTTGGGTGGCCACTAAAATATGCCGTGACAAGTTGGATCTCGCCGGCCCGTTTTTAGCTGGCCCGTTTTCTAGCTGGCCCATCTTCTAGGTGGCCCGTTTTCGCTGGCTATAAAAATGTCCCGTCCGTCCACTCCCCGCAGGGTCATCTCGGAGGTCCAGACTAGATCCACGAAAACGATGAGAAGTATAGGAAATTGTTCACCGTAAAAATAAAGCTGTGACGTGGCACTGAGCCTGACGTCTTGTGAGACGTCATGCCTGGTCACGTCGTAACTTTATTTTTGAGTCGCAAAATGTATTGGAAAAGCATTGTCAGCCTCAATTTGTATACTTTAGAGATTGAGTCTCGAGTGCTCTAGGGGAAGTAAATATACAGGAATTGTGTTCAAGGGCAAGGCCGATGGTTTCTAAACGTTTAAAAGAAAAGTGAATCCGCAGGTAAACAATCCATTTATTTGTTTAAATTAGATGCACAGCTGAATATACAGGTGGTGCTGTGTTGTAATAAATAAACATTCAAACAATACAATAGAAAAGTATATGAAAACGTAAGTCACTTGCTGAAACATTGGTGGAGGCATGGTCGTTGCTTTCACTTGGCACACTTGGCAAACTAGGACCCGCCGCAGTCGCAGGTGCGCTCTCCGAGCCAAGTGTGTTGCAGTCAGCCGGAGCTTCGTTCCACAGGACGAGTCTCCACGGCACGTCCGAAGGCCAGTTGCCTCTGTCGTCAAGACATGATGCTGCTGCGATGAAGAATTTTTAGCATTTTATTATAAAAGAATAAGGGAAGAGAACATGTCTTGTATCTTAATTACGTTCTGAAAATTATCAAACAGCTGGTTTTTTTAGAAGTAGCTTGCTGGACGTTAGAGTCTATTTGGATGCCGAGTCATCGGCCACAAACATGGCCGCTAACATAACGTTTATTCATATGATCTACGGTAACAAAATGAAATTCGCCAATTAGATAACCGCATTTGCTTTCGGCGGCCATGCTTGGTTGTAGTTATTCGATATTAAAAAGCAGTCTTACGTCATATGGATAGACCCTATAGCTTTATTGGCAGTTTTAAGAGTGGGCAACAAAACAGTAAATTTTGACTCCACCAGGCAAGGGAGCTGAGGCTGTCCACTTGCCAGGATCTGCAGGTCCATGGCTATAACATGCAGTCTGCGTCATGAAACGCCGGCGAAATCACTGCTCAAAAACTACACGTTTCACATAAAAAGCTAATTTTGTTTAATATAAAAATTCATAGAGTTTGACGTTCAAATAATTATGGTGTCAAATATTTTGAATAATTAACTTTCTGCAATTACTAAATTTAAACGTATGGTCAGGTCAGGGTAAAGGCCTTGCTAAACTGCGTCAAATATTGTAAAACAGAGAGCTTGACTTTTTTTTCAAAAATATTGTTTAATACAATGCATTTCTTAAATTCAGTTATCCTAATAAAAGCTTATAAACTCATTCACACAAAAATAACGTTTCGGCCGACGTCGACGGTCGCGTGAGCAAACGAGGGTACACGCACAAGGGCAAACTTAGTGTATTCTAGATGTTACATTCATCATCAATTTTAGTATAAATGTTCCTTGTGTGGCCGTCCTCCTTAGCTCAACGCGATCGTCGACGCCGGCCGAGACGCGCGACTATGTACATCGGACGGCAAGCTGATGAGTGCGCCGTATACGCCGTGCTCTCATCGGCGGGCACTTCGGCAAGAGAAAAGTACCCCCTATAAACTATTTACACCTTGTCGCTGTAAAATGCTGGTGGCCACCGTCGACGCATAGCCGGCTAGCTTTCTTTGCCTCACCTTACCACAGGCAAACCGTAAAAGGTGCGACTGTGACCCGATAACTTTCAAAATTGTCACCCACCACGAGTGCTTGTGCATAGCCGAGCCGGCGTCAAACGCGAAGAGTCCGGGCTTGTAGCCGTTATGGTAAGTCCATGCTAAGGTGAAACGAAGTAAACCTGTTTTCCGCTTTCCACCGGCGACGCCAGCCGGTATCCGAATAATATGAAAAGAGGCGATTCCAAACGTGCTTCTTAGAATACAAAAATATTGTGTATAAATACCTGTATCGTCCAGGACAGTGTCCCACTTGTACTCTATTGGCGATAACAAAAGGTACTAGTAAAGAACTCTTTCAGCAATTGACCCTAATCCGTTATTAGCCAGTGAGCTACATAATTACCCAGTCGGTTATGCTGAAGAGGACTGTGCCCGGGGTAACGGCACCAGCCAAGTTGGCTCAGTAGTGGTGGTCGTGCTGGTCGTGCCGCCAGATCAGCGGGCCGTGTGAACCCACCGTATTCACATGTTTCCTCATGGTTACACCGCCCGCGTTGAATTCCTTTGCTATTATTCGACGTGAGCATCCTGAGGAACTAACTCACTGTCCCGCGGCTTCGGCGCATTCTCTAACATAGGCTTACATCACCATGATAAGAAAACAAATGTCACCCGCAGATGCTTCTGATCAGATTCGTACTTCGTACGTTCGAAATTCATCGTCTGTGCACACCGAGAAGACAAATGGCCGTTATGCGCATGCGTGCCCGCTGGCTGCGCCCGCGGGGAACGCTGGGCAGCCTCAACTGCCGCCATCTAGTAGCGAGCAGAGAATTTTTTTTCGCTATTATGCGCATAGCCGGCCCGTTTTGCCGGCCCTGCACTAACGGGCCGCCAAAAATTACAGGGCCGCCTACGGAGCCACCTATATAGCCATTCGCACCATCAAAGAGGGGAAGGGCCAACTGCAGCCGTGACGTTGTACATGGCTATTTTGACGGGGCCGGATCAGTTCGCGGCTAAGTCCTGAAAACTTTGAACGTCACGGCTATGGCCGTGACGTTTGACGGCCCCAGATTAAGAGTGTAGTGTTGTTGACAGTGGCGGAAAATGAGCTCTAAAGCCGCGTTCACCGCGCACAATAGCAAAAAGTTCAATCTTCATCTCGATTCCGAAGCGAAGATTCCGAAGCGAAGCCTCAAAACACTCGTTCCCGAAGATTTAAAACGTCCCTTTGTCGTCACCAATAACCTCCATAAACGGCGACCTTGTGACGGGCAAGTTCAAAGTATTCACAGCCCGCCTATTGATCACCTAGACAGCATCAGAGGTCGGCATTTTGGGTTGAACTCACTCATTCTCACCTTCACAGCCATACTCACCTAAACCCTTCACTCACCCTCACCCTCACAGCTACACTTACCTTCAGCCCCTCACTCACCATCATCCTCACAGTCGGACTCAACTTCAGCCCTTCACTCACCCTCCCTGAACCTCACGGCCCTCATTCCCCTCGCGCACTCATGGCCCTCACGCCTCTTACGCACTCACGGCCCTCATGCGCTCATACCCTCACGCACTCATGGCCCTCGCGCCCCTCACGCACTCACGGCCCTCATGCACTCATACCCCTCACGCACTCAGGGCCCTCACGCCATTCAGGCCCGCTTCAGATAGGTCAATTTCGTCCAGCACCTTGACGTCGCAACACCAGCAACATGAGCCGGGCCGCCCGCTGCAATTTGCCATCATCATCGTGAAATTTTATTTTTCTTGCACTATTTAGACGCACAGTTACGTGCTATAAACATGTTTTTATACATTTGAATCTCGTTCGAAACACTAATGCATCTTTCTGAAACAGTTTATTTCCAAAAACGATCAAGTTCAAACCGGAATCAAATCTTTTATTGTCGTCGGCACGAGGTATCACGTGAAAATATTGCGTCCCTGATTGGCTACAGCCGCTTCAAACGTCATCAATTTGCTCCGAGTTGCTCGCTTGTTTCGAGCCGGACCCGATCTCAGCAATTCGTGTCGATCTAGGGAAAGCTAGGGAACAATGTGCCAGCCACACCGAAATGGCTGAGAAAGCTGCTCCGTCTGAAGTGGGCCTCACGCGCTCACCGCTCTCACGGCGCTCACGCCCCTCATGCACTCATGAGCCGTTACGTCCCTCACGCCCCTCACCGCCCTCGCGCTCTTCACGTACCCGTGGCCCTCACACCCCTCACACCACTCACGCACTCATCGCCCACACGCACTCATGGTCCTCGCGCACTCATGGTCCTCACAGCCCTCACGGCCCCATTCACCCTCACACTCATGAATGTTCCTGGTTCAGAAACTCACTCACCCCCACCTTACCTGTGAAGTTGAGGGTTAGAGTAGGTGAGTGAGGGCCCTCATGCAGTGAGGTTTGGCCGAAGTATGGACAGCATTGATTCTAACACAGTGTAGGGATATTGGGACACGCGAGCGCGTCGTCATCTGCAGCCGTTCAGTCATGTGGCCCCACTGCGTTACTGACGCGTGCTCCGATGAAGCTCGCTACGACTTTGTTTCAAAATCTCGCTAAAATTTGAGCACCTAGAGAGTTTGGATGATTGGCATCTCGTCACGCTTGACGCCATCGTCGCAAGAGTCACATTAGCACGCTCTGCGAACTTCGGCCCCAACTTTGTATTTGACGAGTTTAGCGACCCTGTATAAAATGCACGCTTAACATTTTTTGCAAGTACCGACAACCACTGTTGGTCGAACACGAGAGACACGTACCACAAGACCACGAGCGAGAGTCGGACCGCAACTCCATCTCAGGGCCGCCCCATAGCAGCCTCATAGCCGCTCATTTTATTGCCGTGCCGCCATTTGCTTTCAAAGTGTTGCACGAGGCACAGACTCCTGCATTGGCGTCTGTGCAAACACATCAAGGACAAACAGACAAACACATCAAGGAACTTTACTGAGGTTCTGTCACTCTTCGGTGTGACCAAGGGACTCGCGAGCGCGAGGTTACATGGCATGTTCTTACCGCTGGATTGGCTGCACAGTTCGTGGCATCGGCTGCAGTCACTCTGAAATTGAAAGGCAAAGCTCGACGCGTTGCGGCGAGACACAGCACCTTGCCATGGCATTACTACGTCATAGATGCGTCGCCTCTCCTTGGTCCTTTTTTTGTGTGGTACAGTCGACAGAAATCTCACACAGATGATTCTCCGGTAAAACGGCAAAACTGATATCGGCAGTCGCCGTCCGTGCAAGCTTGAGAAAATAAAAACAACAAATGCTCTGGCTTGGGACATTTTGTACTGGTGTCGCCATCTGGTTGAATTAATTGAAAATAAACCTAGCGAGGACATCCCTGTCAAGAATATTTGCATAAAGACGCGAATACCAAGACATATAGTCTTCCAGTCAGGGTCTTAAAATAAAATAGGAGGGCGTATGTAGTACGTACCACAATTAGCTTTGTCGCATTTGTTTTCTAACTAATTCTAATATCAAAATTGCTTCAAAATGCGCTCGAAAACAGTCAAAATGTTCATATTCCTAGATTTTATTCAAAACCTCCAGCCCTCTCGGGGGAAAATCAAAGGCTCGTGCGACTTTGATTACATCTTCATGACGAACCTAAACAAAATTAATACTGAGAAGAGTAGTTTAAACAAATGCAAGCATGGCGCCCCGACTGGTGCCCCATGCGTGGAAGCACGTGCAGCGTGCGCGGGAACGTAGCTTCGGCAAGCTTGAAGCCGCAGGGATTTCCCGCACGAGCAGAGACATGGCGGCGGCCAGTCGCCTTGCTTGCAATCGCCTGTAGCACGGTGGCCTGTAGACGCTTTGCACGCGCACCAGATTACAGCCGCCATTGCTGACCTTCTCTTGTCTTACCCAGACGCCGAGCGAGTGATGAAGGCGTTGTCCGGCTGCCACAAAGGCCACTGCTGGGGAGAAGGGTGCAATAGAAACTAAGATAGCGATAACCTGCCCTGCTGTAACCACGATGAGGTGAAGTAAAAGTTAAACGAGGAAACGAAAATCAAAGGTCGGTAATGGCGACGCCCGTGCAAAGCTGCTGAAAAGCGTCTATAGAGATGATACCAAATAAAACAACTAATACTATATCCAGGTCACGTACGTGGCACCCGCCAGCCACGCGACCTTGTCATGCCCGTCACGTTTGTCGACGAAACCGGCGCGTGACCTTGTCATGTTGGTCACGTAGGTTTCGGTGCGGTCTCACATCGTGACGTCATAGGTCCCCAGCCCTGGTTCCTGGTCCTCCCAATGGTCATATTTCAAGACCACATGACTGTGGCTCTACCCGGCACGGCACGGGTAGAGCCATAGTCTTGTGCTCTTGAAATATGACCATTAAAGTTTACGTGGGCAGCACACTAGGGTGCGGGTCCCAAATTTCGGGTGTGGGCCCTATGATGTTGCCTCGCTGTGATGTCACGGTCGTTTAAGTGACGGACGTGACGAGGTCGCGTGGCTGGCGCGTGCCGCGTACCTGACCCGAATAAATCATTATTCCATTTGGTACCATCTCTTCTACACTCAGGTACATTCCTGAAACTCAGGTTTGTGAGGCGAAATTTGCCCACCGAGTAACGAGCGGGTAACAAGACATCTTCCAGCTGTTTCTGCACCACTGCTCCGTTTAGGGATAGCGGTTTCTTGGTCAGTCGTACAAATATCGTCTCACACTTAGTCCGTACACAACTTCGGTCCGTAGTTTTAAAGTACGCTGACAGCTTAAATGCCGCCTGTGTTCAACGCGATGCCATATCTCATACAAATTTGAGTTCGAAAGGCAGGGAATTTTAAATTTGGTTTTAGAAATCAAACAAGACGTACCGATGTTTTGCGTCAAAGCGAAAATTGAACTTATTCTTCTCGCTTTTTTTTCAGCACCAATTCCCGTTGTTGGAAAAGATAAACAAAGAAACAAAAATAAATATTATTCGGCAATTCTATTAGATATTTACGTCACGAAGTTTCACGAAACAAAAACGTGTCTTTTGTTTGTTTTTCAACGAGCGAGCTTTCCGGGAGATCGCTTCTAATTTAGCAAGAGTAATTGTCATTGTAATATTAGTATAGTCTCCTACAGCGTAGGAAAGGTATAATAGGCGAGTTCCCAGCACTTCTTCATCGCACCGGAGCCACTGGGATTGCGGATTTGGCCGATAAGAAGGCGGAAGAACGAATCCCCGACTATGTACACAAGAAGTTGAAGCCGTGCCCTGCTTAAGTTGTCGGTGACCGCAAATAATCCTTATTTGGCTACGTACGACCGAGATGCCGCAGAAAAGATCCTGGCACCAGTTCTGAGGTCAATCTGTCGCCAAGAGAGCTGACTTAGAAATGTCGGCTGACATAAACGTGTTGTTGTCCCGCTAAAAGGTCTCATGATGGATTACCTTATGATCGCGAATATTAGGGACTTTTATGCAAATCTTTATCGTATTCCGCCGTACCGCACTATACTCCATTCACCCTTAAGCTGAGAAAAGAGACGATATCGCCGCCTTCAGCGCGATCTTTCTGCCTTCGCTGACACAAGTGGTGAGCGCGCAGGCACCCGCAACCAAAGCACCGCGTAGGCCAGCCCGGTCGCACTGAAGAGGCGGAGCTCCTATACTCTGTTTCACCTTATGTTGTACCGCAGGAAAGGCTACAAGCGCGAACTCTTTGCTCTATGGCACACCTCGGAGGCACAAGCTCTCGTGCACCTAAGGGCAGCTGCCAACGCTATGAGCTCGCGCTTCTAGCCTTCGATGCGGTACAACATAGGGTGAAACGGTGTATAGTCTGAGCTGATAGGTGAACGGTGTATACCGGAACCTTTGAAGCTTGCTTTCAAGCGCGCGCACAGGGGTAACCTTGACCGCCGGAGCGCGCTTAAAGCGTGCTTCGAGGCTCCGCTAGTGCGGTACGCGGAACACGGTAACGGTTTGCCAAAAGTCCCCATCATCGTGGCTCTCCCGTCTCACAGTGCTCGATTCCTAGGGAAGATGGCCTCATCCGGACGGTGTCATCGTCTTCATGACTCGCCTGTCTCGCAGTGCTCGATTCGATGGGAAGGCCACCGGCGGGCATCCTGTCGGGGCGAACGGCCGACTACGGCGCCTACGACCAGTGCCTGTCTATCAGACATCCACAGAATCAGTTTCGGAGGCAAGTACTGCATGATCCAGATGATGGGAAACGAAAAGGCTCGCCCCCTCCATGCTGAAACTGGTCGACCAACTGATGGATCACCACAACCTCAAGGTGAGAGAATTAGGGGAAAGTATGGAAAGCGAATGCCAGAAACCCCATGTACGTAAGCTGTCACGTGATGCCGTCTCAACTTCTCCGCTAAGTTGGGGGGGGGCACTTCTAGAGACGTCACAGTGTCAAGGGCCGTCGCAAGTTTTCCGTCTAATTTAGCGGCGAAACATTTCAGTGGCACCGCGATTCCGAGTTAACTGTAGCGGGGAGCGTTTTCCGCTACATTTATCTGGGATATTTACCGTGGATACACCTTACGCCGTACACGAAACACAGCGTGAGATCCGCTGCGAAACCTTGCCAAGAGACCAGACGTCTCTCGATAAAATTCAGCTTTCAAGTACCGCCAACCATTTTTTGTGGAAGAGCCGACCATTCGCTTCGAGGGGCCTCGGATTTCAGTCACCGCCATTTGATTCCAAGGGCCGAGGTCGAAACACGGTCCTCGCGCACTGGCGCATTTGACATTATTTGCGAGATCAATACAAACACACCGAGGGCTTGTCTTGCAAGTAGAGTTGAATGCGACAAGGACGACACATGCCTAATGTAGCGGCCCCAGGAAGCAAATGCTGGCGCAGCACCGAAATGAGCAGCGGCCCCTGGAAGCAAATGGCGGCGGAGCACCCGCTCCGCCGGCACCATGACAGAACAGCACACGACAAAACAGCACGCGACAAAACAGCACGGTCAAAACAGCACGCGTCAAAACAGCACAGCGTCAGAACAGCACGGCGACAAAACAGCACGCGTCAAAATAGCACGCGACAAAACAGCACAGCGTCAAAACGGCACAGCGACAGAAGAGCACGTGCCAAAACAGCACGGCGTCAAAACAGCACAACGTCAAAACCGGACATTGACAATATAGCTAGGGTTTGGCGTTTTCGGTTTTTATTACTTTAAGATTCGGCGTACTTTTTTCGGTTTTTATTCCATACAGAAGTTTTCGGTGTATTGCGGTGAATATTTGTAGACTTATAAACTTCTCAATTCTTTTCGGTTTATTGACGAAATCCAGTATACTGACGAAAAAGCAATACATAAAAGCGTTTATTTAAAATGTATAGTGAGTAAGCCAAGTACTGATTTTTCTTATTTGTTGCTGTCTGTGGCTGCCGACGCGACCTGTTCTGCAAGACGCACTGCGGCCCTATCGTGAGCAGACATTATCGTCGTGTGCTCGCATTTGTACACAGGACGAACATGAGCTTCACTACCACTTCGGTCGGAGAGGCAAATATCAAAATCCAGAAAGGCAAGCATTGTACTCAGTGCGTTTTTCCCCATTTTCACGACTGCAAGAGGTGGTAAATTTGCGCCGACCACAGAAATGACAATAAAATAATCGTAATTATGCCCTCCTCTAGTAGACAGATGCTAGGGGTGTTAAGAAATGTGCGGCATTTACGGACGCCCTTAATTTTCATTGTTCATTTCACGATTAAACTCTCTTCTTTAAACAAGGAATTTGGCACACAAATACCTATCGGAGGAAAAACCCAGATTTCGTTCTGAAGACCCCTGCGCCCCGTAGCTTTTGTTGAAAGTTGAACCGACCTCGGAGACAAGCTGAAAACTGCGAAAGGAAGTGGTCATACGGTCAGTAATAAGTCCCCCCCCCCCCACCTACCCACCTCTCCAACGCCCTAAAAAATACTGACCTTTTTCAGTTAAAATCGAATTTGGAAAAATGAATTCGGCGTACTTTTACCGGTTTTATTCGGTGTAAGCCGGAAACGCTGAACCCTAAATATAGCGTATGGAGTAGGCATGGAAGTAGGCACTGTAAAGAAATGGAGGGTCTAGGCCAATTCATCGAAAGCCAACTCGCCGACGGCCAATTTGTCGAATCCGTTCTTTTGTGAGCGGAGTACGCACCCGGTGGTGCGTATTCTGGCTATTTCTCGAGCAGTTCTGATAATTTTGACGCACAAGTTTGCTGGTGATGTCGTCTACAATAAATCAATCAATCGTACGGCTTGCGATTGATTCAATACTTGAATTAATCGCAGGTAAACAGCGTACGATTAATCTCTAACTTTAAGGAGCTGTCAGAAATATGTCTTCATTCACTTTGCACCTTCCACTATAAATGTAATCGTCCATCAGGCTAACAGTTAATTGCGGCTGTAAAGCGAAACGGTTGCCAAATAAGATACACTCATCCCTACTGCACTTGAATTAAGATACGAAACTTGATTGAAACTCATCCTTTCCGACATGTTTGGCCAGCGAAGCTGTTGAACATCATGCATGTTATGTGTATATTTGACCTTTGACCTTTTTTTCTGCTTACTATCAACGACACGGAAAAATCCGACAAACGTACCAACAGCAACTTCTCTGCAAAAGGAGGTTTGCGGGTCCGACAGATCCAGTGGGGGAAGCAATTGCTGCCATCAGTATTTTTTGTTCTTTGTTATGAATTTCAGTTTAGCTAGCTTCATCAAACATTTTATTATGTTGACTGACACTAGTACTCATTGAAACTGACTCTTGTAGCCTCGTGAAAAGCACAAGCGGGATCGTGACGCGATATTTTATATTTTGTGGAGGGGGGTCTCCGGGTTGCGCAGTTTGGTAAGCACTGAAATAGGCAAGAAATTCCTTTATAACCTAGCGACAATAAATTAAAGGGTCAAGGAGGTTCGAAATTATTCGCGCGGAGAGAAGTGAAGAGCGCGCTCGAAGTTGCTACATGCGTGCTGTTTTGTCGTTGTGCTGTTTTGACGCCATGCTGTTTTGGCACGTGCTCTTCTGTCGCTGTGCCGTTTTGACGCTGTGCTGTTTTGTCGCGTGCTATTTTGACGCGTGCTGTTTTGTCGTC
The DNA here is from genome assembly GCA_037355805.1 of Ixodes ricinus. NCBI lineage: Eukaryota > Metazoa > Arthropoda > Arachnida > Ixodida > Ixodidae > Ixodes > Ixodes ricinus. The sequence goes on along the minus strand of JAZHYW010033889.1, from coordinate 5,023 downwards.
GTGCTGTTTTGACGCTGTGCTGTTTTGACGCGTGCTATTTTGACCGTGCTGTTTTGTCGCGTGCTGTTTTGTCGTGTGCTGTTCTGTCATGCGTTCCCGCTCGCGCCACGTGTCTGGCGCGTACTCGCAAGAATGGTTGGTGGTACTTGTAAGAGACACGTCGAAGGTCGCTAATTAGACCTACAGTTCCTTTATAGGCTCGCTACGGGAGCCAGAGTTGAGCGTGCAGCCATCTTGAAATCCTAGGTTATGCGGGACAGTCACTTCTCGCGCGTGTAGGAGCCGTGCTCCGTCGGATGCTGCCTGTTACGTGACTGATATCGGTGAATCAGAGGTGCCGCGCGCCGCCGCGCGTACAAAACAGTGAAGGGAAGGAGGCTGAAGCTGCGGAACATACGCCGGGCGCGTGCAACGTCGGTGAAAGGACTTTCCTGCACGGCGCAAAATTCCTTGCTCGTCACGTAATCTATCTCGGCCAATAGCGCTGCGACGGGACGTGGAAACAGATCCGTAGCTCTGGCTCCCGTAGGAAGCCTGTACGAGAACTCTAAACGATAATGATGATAACGAGACTATGGGCAAAGCGCCGTCTTGTGTACTTTCGATAAATTATCAAGTTTCTGCCATAGTTAGGTGTTCCCCCGTCGATAGTTACACCCGTAGGAGACATTCAGGAGTTCTCGTAGATCGTTTCTTTTGTCCCGCAACGCTCTCCGCAACCCGCTACGATATCCGGAAGTGTGAAGTCAAGGCCAGCGGCGCGCTTGCGCACTAGCGGCGTCTTTCTTGCCGGAGAGCGTAGCGGAATAGGTAACACGATCTACAAAAGCTAACTAGTGATTTTGGCAAAGTGGGATACGTAGATCTAAAATATGATCGAGTAATGCCAGTCCAGTACGAACCCTTCGCACAACGTTTACGACAAAAAAAAACAAACAAAACGTTCAAGTACTTACATGGTTTAGTTCATTGCTTCAGTGAAGAGTCTTCGCGACCTGGGAATAAATTTTAGCGCTCAAAAACAAGTACAAAAATACGAAAATCAGACACCACAGTGCGCTACTAACAACCCTTAGTAGCGCACTGTGGTGTCTGATCGTCTTTTCGTCCTGTTTTTGAGCGCCAAATATTCCCAGTTCCAAAACTCAAGTAGCCCAGCACCTACCCTACTGAAATTTATTTCGCGACCTCGTTCTTGACGATTCCTCTTCACCAATCTCGCGACCGTCTTTTTCTTTTTCTTTTTTCTTTGCAGCTAAAACAAATTTGCAACTTATTGAGTGTATAAATGCATTATCTTAGTATCATGAAACCCCAGTTAGATGCAGATGCCCCTCGTCTACAAACGAAAGAATGCAAAAAAAAAATATAGCGGCTCCGAATAGTATAATTACAATAGATGGCAGGAATTTTGCCCATGCCTTATTAGGGCAGCTACCGCAACAACAACAAGAAAAAAGCTTATGCACCTTAGAAATGAAAGACGTTTATAATTCTCTGTAATGCAGAATTAGTGCGCAGCTCTTGAGGAGGAGGAGAAAGGGAGGGTACGGAGGGGAGAGTGTGCCCCTCCTCCTCTCCTGCTTTCCTCCCATTTAGCGGGAAAACTTTTCTGACAATTTAGCGGGAAACATTTCCCGGCAAATTTAGCGAAAAATTTTCCCGACAAATTTTGCGGGAAAGTTTTACCTTCGTGACGTCACGTGTGACACCATTATGGGAAACGTCCCGCTAAATTTAGCTAAATTTGGCGAAAATATTTTCTGCCAAATATAGCGAAAACTTTCCCGCAAACGTTAGAGGGAACATTTTACCCTCGTGACGTCACGTGTGACGTCACTATAGGAAACGTCCCATAGTCCAAAAGACGCGGACGCCCCTCAACCTAAAAACGGACGCCTTGGAGCTCCGCTCTAAAACAAAACGCACATGAGCGATACATCATACAAAAGGCCCGCGCTCTCCGCTTCCTTGCAGACCTTAGGAAGTGCTAGGCCTTCACGAATACTTCCGTCATTCATTGGGCATGTTGCTTGCAGTACGCCGGGAACATCAGCAAAGCCTTAGAACTGGAGGGTGACAAAACGCCAGTCGCCCTGTTCAAGCTCGGGTCATGTATGCCGTCTGTGTGCCGCAGAAAGGACCTCCAGTTCATCTTGGATAGTGGTAAGTGTAAAAACCACTCCGTTTGTGGTTTGTGTTTGTAAGTGAACGTGCAATGAGTCATTTTGCGTGCAGGGTTTCAGTTGCAGGTCATATCAGTTCTCGTTTAGATAAAGCACAGCCCTTCCAGACTCCGGCTGGAAAGGAAGTGGGTCCGTGTGTTTGTTTTGTTGTGTTTGTTTTGTTCAAGGTCCCAAGTTTTCAGTTTGGGATTGAGGTCACCGTTTACGGTTGAGGTGTAGACCAGTGTGGGTAGGATTGTATAGATAACAAAGGTGGACCTTGTGACGTCGGTGGTCGGTGATTAGCTTGTAAGGCATTGAGGAAATAAACGCAGTAGCTGAGTTTGAGACGTTCTTTTCCCCTGTCTTTCTTCTTCGACCAAGTTTCCCAGCTTTTAACACAGTCTCGGGTTTTCTACATCAAGGTATATTATTTGTCAGAAACACTATTCTAGCTTCTTCTTTTTTTTCATCAATGAGATGAGTCTGAGATTATGTTATGTGACAACTTTGCGGACGCAAAGTATATACATATATATATATATATACATATAAAGAAAGATCTATGGACTGAACAAACACAAGGAAAGGTTTATTGACGTTTCGAGAGGAGGCCTCCTCTCGAAACGTCAATAAACCTTTCCTTGCATTTGTTCAGTATCTGGATCTTTCTTGTGTATTTGAATAATCACCGGCCTACAAGCTTCAATCATCATGTATATATATATATATACTATATATTGTAGCAGAAGTGGGATTCAGTGGTGGGGGTTTATTATTTACACGGGTATTGGAGAAAGAACTCAAGATGACCGTCCGGTATATATTGCCGCTCGCTCAGTCTGTCCTTCTTCTTCCTCTTCCCCCAGGACGGCGCGTCCCCGAAGACTCGTGCCGCTTCTCTTCGTCACAATATATCCCCTTCGCAGAGGTAGCCATCCTGGCGAGGGTGATGTTAGGGGCTGGGAGATCGGCGGACTGTAGAGTTTAAGGTGGTTCACATGAGCTATTTGCGACCACGTTGGCGGCGATCAGTAGGTGGCGAAAGGGGCTCGATTTCATAGTTGATTTCTGAAGTCTGGCGAAGCACATGGTAGGGGCGATGGTAGTTTGAAAGTAGTTTCTCACAGAGTGGGGATGGTGTTGCGGTGTCCACAGCAGGACGATATCACCCGGTTTGAATGAAGAGGGTTGGACGTTGCATCGTGGCGGCGTTTTTGTTGTACTTGAAGGTCGGCAGTGCGTGTCCGCTGCTGTCTAGACGGCATTGCTGAGCATGTTCCTCAGATTTCGTTGAGTGGTGCGCATTCAGACTCCTCCGGCGAATAGGGCAAAAAGGGTATCAAGTATTGAAGAGACCTCCCTCCATAAAGAAGAAAAAGGTGAAAATTGGGTAGTGTTTTGAACGGCGGTATTATAAACAAAGGTTATGAAGCGAAGAACCTTGTCCCGATTTCGGCGATCAAGAGAAATATACATGCCCAAGCAAATTGTCGAGTGTTCAATTGTAAACGTTCGGTCATGCCGTTGGTCTGCGGATGATATGGTGACGTTGTTCGATGAATAACGCTGCAAGCTCGTAAAACCTCTTCCACAATTTTTTAAAGGAACACAGTTCCGCGAGTCGCTAAGGAGCTCTTTCGGAGCTCCATGACGGAGAACAATCTTGTTTAAGGAAAAATTGGCGACATTTTCCGCTGTCGCCGAAGGTAAAGCAGCGGTTTCGACATAACGGGTGAGGTGATCAATGGCGGCGATGGTCCATCGGTTTCCAGAGGAAGAATTCGGAAGGGGACCAAAAGATCTATCCCGACGCGCTGGAATGGTCGTTCTGGGCACGGTATGGGTTGGAGCAGACCTTGAGATGAATGGGAAGGCGACTTGCGACGTTGGCATTCGGGACATGATCTTACAAACTTTTGAACGCTGCCATAAAGCCCTGGCCAGTAGTACCGCAGGCGAACCCGAGTGTAGGTCTTGAGAAGTCCTCCATGAGCACATGTTGGATCGCCTTGAAGATGTTCTAAAACCTCACGTCGTAAGTGACGCGGGATAACAAGAAGCCACAAGGAAGCCTTCAGGTGAATAGTGGCGCCGGTAAAGGAGCCCATTCCGAATGCGGAAATGTTGGGACTGCCTCCATACGTGACCGGTTTTGCGACGAGTCAGGGTCTCTCACAACTGTCACAACTTGCGATAGCCACAGATCTCTCGCTTGTTCGAGTTCCATGTCGACAATTTTTAGTGCCGACAAGGAGAGAGGGTCTTCGTCGGTGTCTGATGGATCAGGTGCGTCAGAGCGCAGGCGACATCTCAAGAGACCGTCGGCGTCGCCATGTTTGAGGGAAGATTTATACAGAACCGCGAAGTCGTATTCTTGTAGGCGCAGCATCCATTGACCAAGGCGTCCAGTGAGATCTTCTAGAAGACGATAGCCAGCAAAGGACATGTTGATCGGTCACAACATTAAGACGTCGACCATAAAGGTATGCTGAAACTTCGTAACTGCCTACATGACTGCCAAGCATTCTTTTTCGGTTACGGTGTAATTTTTTCAGGTTTTGAAGAGCCCTACTTGCATAGGTGACAACGTAGTTGTCAAAACCTGCTTTGTCTGAGCGAGTACTGCTCCTACTCCAAGAGCCGCTGGCATCAGTTCGGAGTTCAGTTGGAGCAGTGGGGTCGAAGTGTCGGAGTATTGGGGTGGATGTTAGGATTTCCTTGAGATGATTGAAGGCAGCTCCACACTGAGATGTTCAAGAAGGCAGGTGGGACGATTTCTTCAAAGGTCATGCAGGGGTGCTGCTATGGATGCGAAGCCACGCACAAAGCGTCGAAAATAGGAACAGATTCTAAAA
>JAZHYW010033887.1:0-11173 GCA_037355805.1 Ixodes ricinus | reverse complement strand
TTTATCTGGAAACTTCACAACAATATCAAAACTTCTTCATTTTTTTCTGGGACAGAACGGTAATTTATATCAACCAACCGGTATATGTATTGACCTTGAAGCAGTCCAAAGCGTGCCTTTTAAGGTCAAATAATATGCCGTAGAATAAAAACGTAATCTTGTCTAACATTAAACCAGCATATTATAATAAATCAGCGTCATTTAGAACCGGCATGTTTAAAACGAATGCTTAATAATAGAGGCTAAAGCACTATTTACTAAACTTCAGTTCAAGACAAAAGAGACAGGCAGCCCCTTTACAGAAACAAATTATTTGCTTACCAAAAAGCTAAATTGCATCAGTCAATGAAACTCGCGATATGTATGCTTAAAATTAGAGCATTATCATACATGTGAGTACATATTTTATTTTTTAGAAACTAAAGCACATATAATCTCAAATTTTGTTTAGGAGTGAGTGTTATAACAATATGGCAACTGTCGATCGAAACAGCGCCCAGCCCAGTAATATTTTCAGTTTTCTTTGTGTTTGCAAGGTGATATATATAAAGTTATTAGTTAAGCGAGGAATAAATTGCTCAGAAAACATAATGTATTATTTTTACACTGAAGTTTGAATTATAGTTTGTATTTCCATTTTATAGCATTTCGAATTCTACCACCTGCTGTTCTAAGACGAGCTTCATACATGCTGTTCGCAATATTCAGAATCTTTACGTTGTCTAATTCTTGGATTAAACGTGGTATGTGAAGAAGGGCCTTTTTATCCATGTTGATACATATGCTAAACACATATATGTTTCGAATCTAGAATAAAATAAAAGGGAGAATTATAAAGGCTCCCTTATTTAGGACGTATATATTTTTAATGCGGCCTGTCCAGGTGAACTTTAAGGCCATGGGGACATGATATAAGGCGCCAATTGTCACATATCTATTAATTGATAAGAATTTAAAAAAATTAGCTTTATAAATTTTATAAATAAACCTAGGATTCAAATAGGACACTCGCTGAGCGCCACAAAAACCACTATATTAGTGATATTTTGTTTTAAATCTTGAACCAGAACATACCACTTTGTACCATGCAGCAAGGCTGGTGCTGCAAAAATACAAGAATAAAAAAAAGAATAAGAACACTTGGGGCAAGGACAGACAGTGCCGTTTTTTAACTAGCAACGAACATTTACTAGTGTGTCCTTTAATACTTACAATGTGCCTCCCAAATTATTAAATTGAAGAAGAACATACATGAAAAAACACCCAGAGAAAGAAAAAAATCCCCCCCCCCAAAAAAAAGAGCTATAAACAAGAGGATAAAGAAAAAATAGAAAAAGAAAACAGAAAAAAAGAAGAAAGAAGAAAAACCATTCACAAATTTAGATAGATAACCCAATTGGCTAATTCAGTTCTGACTTCAGGTAGTTCATCTTAACCTTGGACAGACAAAGATAAGTAGCACCGATGTTGTGTTTGTACACCAGCTATCCGGTAGGCTTCAGTAATCTCTCGGCCGAGCTTGTTCTTGTATTTCCCGCTAATGCTGGTGTCCTGGAAAGGAGTTTTAAAGTTCATGCACAGCGTTTATGCACCACGATTAGATGATACGATTTGCTTGGAGCACGGTACACCTCGAGGATCTGCTCTCTTAAGCGGGTGTTCAGGCAATGCCCTGTCTGACCAATGTATCGGTCGCCGCATGAAAAGGGGATCGAGTATATCACCCACTCGTCACAGGGAACGGTCTGATTGACAAGTTTGATAGCACATTCTTTGGTGGCTTTGTTGTTGTTAACTCTACTGCAAAGTTGTTTCAGGTACAACTTGCATGAGAAGACAACTGAAGTGTGTAAGCGTGCTGCTATTCCCTTCAGTCTGTGTGCAGAGTTGTGCAGATATGGTATGGAGATGACAAGTGAAGCTTTACTACGAAGATTACAGGGCCTTTGGGGAGCTAAAATTAGCTAAACAAGAATGTTACCCTGTAGATTTTGCAGATATCCAGCATTGAGAAGACGTCCTTTTTGTTTTGCGATGCTTAAGCCAGTTAAGTGAAAACAAAATTTGGCGCAGAAAGATAAGAGGATGGACCGAATAATTCCACGTTCGATTAGTTTAAAATGCGAGCTGCAATATGGAAGTACAAAGAGGCAAGCCAGACTTTTTAAAAGAGAGTTATGATACTCTTAAGAAAAGGCCTTTCAGGCTCTCTTTGCTCAAAGGCAAAGCAACTTTGCATCTCCCTGAACCTCCCGGATCTTAAAGCTGCTATTGGGACTCCTTCAAAGCAGAATCTAAATGTGTTATTCACGGCGAAAATTCAAAAAGGAGTTCTCCTAAGATGCATCATTTCAGAAAAAGGATTCTGGCAGAAGCCTCTTGCTCCTTTTCGACATTGCGTTAGATATTGATTAATTATATTATCGATAAGCTTCTCCCTTCCTAATGGATACTGTATCAAGTGTAACCAACGAACGTGGTCCATGCGACATTCAGAGCTCATCTGGGGTATCTGAACTGGGCGTCCAAGATCTTTTGGCCCTCTATCTACAAGCTACACTAGTTGAACATAAAAATAAGATTATCAGGCAAAAGAAATGTGTTTGAATTGGCTCCTGCCTCGCCCCTGACATCAGCGAATTCTTTCTCCTGTACGTTGACCAGGAGATCAAACCATCCTTGAAGAGTTGACATGCAGATTCCATGTTTATCGTTATGTGTATTATTATTTAGTCATTCACTAAATTTCCGTTTCTCCTGATTCTGTAGTGCACGCCTTTACCTCTTTATCTTCAGGCCTGAATTTCACCAGGGAAGACAGCTAAGGCGATGATCTTCGGTATAATAAACTTCGTATCCATCTTATTCCGTCCGGCACTTGTTGGACCTTCGAAAATGATCCACAGAACCGATTCTTTCATTTTGCAGTTCCCATTCTAAACGCGTCAAAAATAGAATTGATCGGTCCTTCCTTTTATCTTCTCGCACCAAATCCTGTTTGCACTTTGTTGGCTGAAGCTTTACAAAACAACAAGAACGTGTTCTCAAAGATGGATATCCGCAAGATCTACTGAGCACCATTCTTGTTAAATTAATTTGAGCTTTCCAAGGGCCCCGTGCTCCACGTAGTAAAGCTTCACCTTTCACCTTTATACCATATGTGCAGAACTCTGCACACAGAATGAGGGAAATATCAGCGCGCTTCAACATTTCAATTATCTTCTCGTGCAAGTTGCACCTAAAACAAGTTTGCAGAAGAGTTAACACCAACGAAACCCCAATGGATTTGCTATGAAACATCCGGATCAGACCGTACCCTGCGAAGAGCGGATAATACACTCGATCCCCTTTTCATGTGACGACTGATACATTTGTAGGACAAAACGTTGCCTAAACACCCGCTTAAGAGAACACAGCCTCGAGGTTTACAGCACTTCAAGCGAAACTTATCGTCCAATTGTGGTACATAAACCCCTCTCCATGAACTGTGAAACTCGTTTCCTGGACACGAAGCATAATTGAGAAAGGACAGGAACAGGCTCGGCCGGGAAATTGATGAAGCCTACAGGATAGCTGGTGACGAACACAACATCGCTGCTCCTTCCCTTGGGTTGTCCAAGGTTGACTGACATAAGCTACCTGAAGCCAGAACTGAATTAGTCAATGGGCTTATCTATCTGAATTTGTCAATGTTTTCCCGCTTCCTTCTGTTTTGCTTTCTTACTTTTATTTTTTTTAATCTTCAACAAATTTGTCGTTCTTTTATTTAGGGAGATTTTCTTCTTTTTCAGGGTGTTTTTTTTATTTATCTTCTTCAGTTTAATAAGTTGGGAGGTAGATTCTAACTAATGCAGGAGACTTTAGTAAATGTTCGTTGCTAGTTCAAAGAACTGTGATGTTTTTTCCTTGTCCCTAAGTTTTCTTATTCTTTCTTTGATTCTAGTATTTTCACCAACCCGCTTTTTGTTCTTTGCAAAAAACAGGCCCGTTTGGTTTTTCTGTATCTTCTTTTCCGAATTTTTAGCCAGTATGTACTGTGATATATTACAAAGAGTAATACACGACGTAGGCTTCACTTTCAGAATATATTACAATGCATGCAGCTTGAGAAACTCATATTTATAGATATAATAACTGTGGTGTCCAGGGAGTATGTGTCGCCTTCTGGCACACCTGGACATGAGACTGTTCATTGGCAACGTGTTAAAATAACAAAACAAAACTGTGGTTGGGTCTAGTGGGGTTACATTATTTAAATAATAAGGCGAGGGAGCACGTGCTCGCAGCAAGTAACAAATCAAGGGGGGGGGGGCGATGCATCCCGCGGAACGTTGTAAGCGTTACGAGTTCCGAACCGCTTTAATTTTCGACGAAATTTGTTAAAATAGTGAATTTAAAGACGGGGATAGAAATATCTCGACCTTTCTTTATCAAGAACGCGGGAGAAAAGTGTGTCAGCATGCCGTCTATTTTTGTCCTGGATAAATAATTGTCGTACTTACATGGCTTCATATAGTCAACGCTGGTGACAAAAAGAACAATAAATAAACAGGAACAAATGAGCCTTTCATGAAGCGAACTTATGCCCAAAAGAAAATAAGAATAATAACAGGCGTCGTTGGCGAGCGTTCATGTAGGCGTAGTAGCAGGGTCTAGCGCTGGCGAAAAACTGACCTCGTAGATCCATGCGGAGCACCTTTTGTAGACGTATGGGTTTCGCGAACTTTTGAACTAGAATGTTCGGCCTTCAAACATTCTAAATGAGGAGCTTCTCAGACGTTCTAGAAACACTTATTACAACCCAATGATAAAAGTTGCGCGGCCCTCGGGAATCGAACCTGGGGCCCTTACGTACGATTCTGGTGCGTTGCCACTCGGACACACACGCGGAATTACTTTCCCCTTAAATTGTTCAGAATTGAAGCTTGGGCGTGTTGGTAAGGCATGATTATTTAAAACGCACAGCGAAACAGGCGGGACGGGTTGAATCTTATTTCAAAGAAAATTCTCCGGATTGGGGGGTTTGTTGTCGTGTCAAAGGAGGTGTACGGCAAAAAGCTTGCGAGGCCATTGATTCTACTTTCAAATGTACAAACGAGACTTCCCTTGAAAAAGTCAAGAAGGAAGCTAAGAAGCTGTGTCGGTCACAGGATTTGAGTCGTCTGCTCAAGTCCATCGATTGTACAAAAAGCCTCAGTTTAAACATGTTTTTCACTGCAACGACCCATAAGGTTGACTGCCCTTCAGGAGTAGTAGTTTCGGAAAAGAGGACCTGGCCAGAATTGGTTGTCTTGTTTTTCCAAGAGAAGTTAAACCTATTGACTGCGGACGACCCCTTTCTTCTGAGAGATTCAAACTGATTGGGTTTTTAAATGAAAATAACGACAAAAGCTTCAGCGCATGCTCTTCGGACATCGAAGATTTGTATTATTCGCTACCCTACGGGAAATCGCTGTTCTGCGTCGAGGAATGCATAGATAAGTTTGAGACAATCTCCTTCTACAATGCGACAGGCGTGTCAGTCGGGGACTTCCTCGAATTACTTTCCTTTTATCCTAGATCAACGTTTGCCTCATGGCAACCGAGCACTTTTTTTACAAAGGAAAGGTGTGTGCATAGTGTCTTGCATTGCCCCTTCTCAGCGACATATACCTTGCACATCACGACAGAGGTCTTTTTAGCGTTTTAGACGGTTCAGATGTGGTAAAAAAAAAAAGGTAGATACATTGAGGACTATCTCGTGATTTTAGATAGTACTAAGCATGACGTCACTCACTTTGTCAAGTGTGTTGTCTGTGTTTCGTGAATGCTTGGCCCCTTTGGTTTTCACTCACAAGTCCTTGAATGAGTCCTTGCGTTTCCTCGACCTCCGTTTTTATTTCTTAGAAGAGCACGTTTGTTGATCGTTCGAACCTCGTGGACTAAATCCACTTTTATCTTACCAATCCGCCCATTCTAAATTGGTAAAAAGGGGCATCGTGAATTTGTGTTTTGCGAATACCATGAAGAAATCCTGCTTCCATCAGGCAAAGGTGAGCTTCGATGCTCAAGTTTCCCGCCTTCGGTTAGCGGATTATCAGAACACCTTGTGGCGTCGGCTGCTGGCGCTTTGTTGAAAAACAAAATTAAATTAGAAGGCGTTGCAAATGTAAGAACACTCCTAATAAAAGAAACAAATTCGCTGTGGTACCGTATTTACATAGTTTCCCATGGCTGAAAGAAAATAGGAAAGCGGGTAGACCTCACTGTGGTCTTCTCTGCCCCGAACAAGTTGTTTAAGCTTTGCAGAAATGTCAATCAGTATACCGGTAAGCCTCTGGAGTGTACAAAGACGTATCAAAATCGGCTTGTTGATTGTGCAGAAATAGTTGTTTTATTACATTCCGCTATTCTATGGTAAACAATACACAGGCCAGACGGGCAGATGACTTAATGATATGTTAAGAGAACATTGTTACAATGTAAACAGGACAGTATCAGGACACTGACATTCATTGTCGTGACTGTGGGTGTGACGCGGAATTTAAAAAGATGCACTGTCATTGCAAGAGGTGCCAGTGCCCTGACCAGAGAGATTATGGAGGCAGAGACGATAGCTCGCTTCGGGGAAGAGAGTGTCAGCGTCCCGTCGGTTCTTTTGTCGGCTAAAGAATTAGATTTCCTTTCACGACGACAGCCATGCGCGATGATGGTGCGGGGTTTCAGTGGGGTGTCATTGGCTGTGTGTGCTTCCTTTTGTTTGGTCGTGCATATAGGCTGTGCCTTGACGATTAAAACTTCAGTTTTAAGTTCAGCGATTGTTTGTCTCCTTTCTTCCTTCCGTCTGTTTCGCTGTACGCTTTAAATATTACCCCTTTAATACACGCATCGTCCCAAAGCAGCGAAACAGAAAAAGAAACGACAAAAGTAACGGCACAATCAGAAGTCACAGTTATCAGTCAGTCCGCAGCTCAATCAATCGTAATATGGCTTGAGACGGACGACATGCTCCACCTGGGGTCGTAGCTGGCGACTCGCGGATGGCCGCGTTCCGTCGGAAGAGCTTCGTAGTTGAGATCTCCGAGGCATCGAATGATCTTTTAGGGTCCGAAATATCGCTTGAGCAGTTTCTTGCTGAGACCGCAGCGACGAATTGCTGTCCACACCCAAATGTTGTCGCCGTGCTCGATGCAGACGTCGCGGCGCCGAAGATGTATCGGTGAGCGTCGCCACGTTGTCGATCGTGGTTCCGAAGCCGGGCAAGCTGGTATACCCCTCTGCTCTCACACTGACCAGATCGTCATCGTCGCTTTTGTCCTCCACTGGCTACTGGTGCAGCAGCTCGAATGGTGTAAACCCGGTGGTCTCTTGAGCAGCCGTGATGTAAGCAAATGTGACGTACGGCAATACATCGTCCCACGTCTTGTGCGCTTCGTCGACGTACATTGAGATCATGTCGGCGATCGTCTTATTGAGCTCCTCCGTAAGCCCGTTGGTCTGTGGATGATAGGCATTGTTTCGACGATGACTGGTGTTGCTGAGCCGAACGATCTCCTCGGTCAGCTGTGCCATTAACGATGACCCTCGGTTTGTAATCAAGATTTCTCGGGCGTCAAGACGCAGGAGGATGGCCTTGACGAAAAACATGGCGACTTTCGCCACTCTTCCCGACGGAAGGGCTTTCGTCTCCGCGTATTGAGGGAGATAATCTGTGGTAACGATGATCCAACGGTTCCCCGACGTCGACGATGGGAAGGGTACAAGCAAATCCATTCCCATCTGCTGGAAAGGCGTAGTCGGGGCAGCTATAGGCTGTAGGAGCGCTGCTGGCTTTCATGGTGGCTTCTTCCGCCGTTGGCACTCATGACACGATTGGGCCCACAGATGGATGGTCTTTGGACATTTTGGTCAGTAGTACTTGCGAAGAATCCAGTCGAGTGCCTTGCTGTACACGAAGTGTCCAGCCGTTGGGTCGTCGTGGCATGCTTGAAACTTTTTGCCTCGAGGGCTGGTAGGAAAACCAGCAGCCACGCAAGGCTGCTGCTCCCGAAGCTGTTATTGAAGAGCACGCCTTGTCGAAGGACGAAACTTGACAGGTCTCGAGAAACGACTCTGGGAACTGAACTTCCTTGACCTTTGAGGTGGTCAATCATGGCACAAAGTTCTTGGTCCTTTCGCTGAAGTTCTCCTATCTCGGTAACGCTAACTGGGCCGAGAAAACTGTAGTCGTTGTCGTTGCCAGTGCCAGTGGAAGGAGCTTTAACTGGGGCCCTAGACAAACAGTCGGCGTTCGTCGTGCTTCTGACCGGAGTTGTGCACAATGCTCAGGTCGGATTCTTAGCAAACGAAGGCTCCAGCGGGCGAGGCGTCCTGACGGATCCTTTATGTTCGCGAGCCAACAAAGGTCGTAGTGGTCTGTGACTACAAGGAATGGATTCCCGTAAGAGCACGGGATAGAACTTTGTTATCGCCCAGACGACGGCAAGACCCTCCCTATCGGTCGTTGAGTAGTTTCGCTCTGCCTTGTTTAAGGACCAGCTTGCGTAAGCGGTCACTTTCCCTGCTCCTCTAGTCACTGTAAATTTCCGCCGCCGCTGATTGATTGGAATGTCCGAAAATAGGAGGCGACTCGAGTCTCTTACTTCAGTTCGTTGAACGCTTGTTCCTGCATGTTTCTCCGTTGGAATTTCCCGCTGTCCTTCGTCAAATACGTGAACAGTCCAGAAATCGTTGCAAACTGGCGAACGAAACGTCTGTACTACGCACGCAGCCCAAGCAATTTTCGTTCGGACTTCTTGTCTGATGGCTTCGGAAATCTGCAGCTACAGCAGAGGTATTCGCAGGGTCAAGGCTTACACCCGGAGCACTCATGACGTGTTCAAGGGATTTCAGCTCACCATAACTGAACCGAAATTTCTACGTCTTCAGTATCAGCCCAGTAGTCTTGACAGCGTGTAGCACGGCTCGAAATAATTTTGGTGTTCGTGGAAGTCGCTTGCGAACACTACGACGTTGTCGAGATTGACGAGACAGCTCTGCCATTTTAAGCCTGGAAAGTACGGCGTCCGTAACGAGCTGGAAGGTCGCCGGCCCGGTGCATAGTCCGAACGGCATTACTTTAAATTCGTACAGTCTGTCCCGCGTGACGAAGGCAGTTTTCTCACGATCCCGTTCGTCAACCTCAATCTGCCAGCACCCGCTCTTCAAGTCCATCGACGAAAGATATGGAACCTGGCGTAGCCGGTCCAGGGTGTCGTCGATGCGGGGCAGCGGAGAGACGTCCTTTTTTGTTGCTGCGTTTAGTCGACGATAGTCCACGCAGCACTCCAGAGTTCCGTTTTTTATCTTTACCAGGATTGCTGGAAAAGCCCTCAGGCGGTTTTAGGGCTGGATGATGTCGTTGTCCAGTGTGTCCTAAACTTGCTTCTGGATGACTTCTTTCTCTTCACAGACACTCGGTAGGGTGGCCGATGAACAGGAAGTGCGTTGTCGTCAGAAACAATTCGATGCTTCGCAACCGACGTTTGGCGTACCTCTGATTACGTGGCGAAGGACTCACTGAACTCGGCGAAAAGGTCCGTCAACTGTCGTGGATGTGAGATGGGGGAGTTGGGTCGATGTCAAACACCGAAGGCGGCGTTGTCTTGTGTTGCGACGAAGAGACGCCTTCCAAGACTCCGGCGATCGCGGCTTGGTCCTTGAGTTCCTCGGCGTGGCCCACGGCGGTGCCTTTCGTAAGGTGCAGGTCCTCCTGTCTGAAGTTTGTTACGAAGTTTGTTACGTCATGGAGCTCCGCTACGACTCTTGCGACGACGATCCCTCTCCTTGGAGAAGCTAAACGCATTCTTCCAGCAGAGCTTTTCGCAGATAGCTGTTCCGGTTCCGACAGGCACAAGCACACTTGAGCGCGGTGGCAAGTTCACATGGTTGGAAAGCACGCGAACTGCAGCTGGCGTGGCCGACGTAGTTTTCCGTCCTGGTGTTATAACAGGATTTCGCAGCGTCAACGAGTTCGCTTGCAGGTCGATGACGGCGCCGTATTCACACAAAACGTCATTTCCGAGTATACCGTCCCTCGCACAGTCGTGCAGAGCGACGAACTTCACTGGACACGTCTCCTCGTGAATCTTGACCCGGGCGGTGCACCTTAAGACGGGTGTATTAAGGTGCCTTCCGGTGGTGCGTATCTGGGCCATCCCACGGTGTAGTGATTTTTTGGAGGCGTCGAGAGAATCTCCCGCTCAAAACAAAGTAGTTCTCTCCAGTATCCACCAGTGCCGACGCGTCGTGGCCGTCGATGACAACGATGAGGTTGTTGGGCACTATTGCGAGAGCGTCGCTCTTACACGTGCCGTCGTTGTAGGGGGAGTTTTCCAGCGTTCTTGGAGGCTCTTTGCATTCACCATCTTCAGGAACACCACCTCCAGGCATTGCCGCACCTAGGTTTCCCGGCGGGACAGGGGAGACAGGTTGTCACTGCGCGACCGACAATAAGTCGATGCGAAATGTCGGGGGATGGAGAACCGGAACCTCGTGTTGCTGTCGGCGAGGGTGACGGAGAGTGACGGAGGTATTCCTCGATGTCGCGAGGGCGTTCGCCGTACCTTGGTCGGGGGTCGTTCGGCGCAAACCCTCGTAGGCCAGTTTGGCGGTGTGGGCATCTGCGGTAAACGTGGTGAGCCTCACCGCAGTGGTAGCAAAGTGGTCGTCGGTCCGCCGTGAGCCAGACGTCGGTCTTCTATGGCACTGTTTGTTGGAGCGGCTGTACTGGATCCCATCTTCCTGGCGTCGTGTATACGGCGGCGTTTGGAATTCTCAACGAGGCGGCAACGTGTCTTGGTGGGCAGCTGGTGACGGCCATCGAACCATTGAAGCGTAGATTCCCACCGGTTGTGCGGGTTCAGCTACGTCGATAGGAGCCTCCGGTTGAAAGGAACGCTGCCCTTCGTCTTGGACGAGCTCAGTGAGTGAGAGCGTAGCTGGTCGATCTGCTGCCGGCACCGGCTTCCTGAGCTCCTCGCGGACGATGTATCTGACAATCTCACGGATCGCAGAGAGGTCAGAGCTGCCGGAACCGATCCTGCAGTTCGACGGTGCAATCACGGTGGCGCCGGCACCGATAAACCGCTGGTAATGGTTCGCCCTCGCGAGCAGTGCCCTTTGAAGGTTGGTAGCCTCTGAGACGATGCTTTCC
>JAZHYW010033886.1:0-15360 GCA_037355805.1 Ixodes ricinus | reverse complement strand
CAACGTTACTAAACACTCAGTTGGGAAACTGCCATAGAGAACAGCTCCGAAAAAGTGGCTCCGATCTGTCCTCCAGAGCCGTGCTAATGGCGAACACACCACCCGCCTACTTCTCCCGCAGCGGCCACTCGAAGAACCGCACGTTACTTCTCTTTTGGCTTTAATCGGCCATTTTGGCGCCGAAACAGATGCAGTGGAAGAGCTGCCACCCCCGTCTCCCCGGCGGACGCGCCGCGTCTCACTATCGAAGTTAAAATGCGCCTAGGTCGGGACGCGCTACCTGAAAGCACCACTGAGGCATGGTTGTATAAAAACAATATTAATTGTTTTGCAAAACCCTTGCAAACTAAATGTTCCAAAAACATCACGCGCCCTTCATTTTGTACTAAACTCTAATCAATTTTATACAAAACGAGTCTTTTTCCGTTTGTTTTACGCAAAAACATGCTTTCTAAAAGCTCAAGGTGACCACAGTACAGACAAATGACAAAGAGTGGCGCTGTTATCGTATTTAGCTCGGTCTCGGTGGACGCCAGCGGCCCAGGTTTCGACGGCGAGTTTCTCAACTGAGTGTTTTAGTAACGTTGGGACATGGGTGACGGCGGCGACAGGCTCTCGCTAGCGGTGTCGCGCGGGCAAGAGGCGAAGTAGACTGCCACCGTCTGGCGTTTTGTGTCCGGGTGCTGAGGGTCACGTGGTGTGCCGCCGGCGCGTTTCTGGTTGCGGTTCCGCCGGCTCGGTCTCGCCGGCGACTGACTACCCGGATTCGCCATAAGTAAGGAAAATACACCAGTTGCTAAACACTTCCGACTCTTACGCATACCATAACATTAATGCGCATCTAAAAGTTACCATCGTGGAAGTATCTGAAAAATGATATAACACGTAAAAATAAAGAGCCATATTACATATCGAAATTCAGTTCGTTGATTCCACCTGGCATGAACATCTCAAACGGAAACCTCGATAGGTTGTTGTAGTCTTTTGTTGATTCAGGCAAACCCCCCTCACGTCGCGTCATGTCGCAAAGAAAGAGGAAAGAAGAAAGTTGGGGAAGGAAGAAATAGGAGGAAAAAACAAGAAAAAGAAAAAAAAGGACATTACACTATATACTTTGGAGTTAACCTTCTTTAACGGGCCGAACTTGCTCGAACTTAACGCCTCCACCAGGGCGCGAACTGTCTCCACGGCGCTGGCTTGTCCAGTTACACTGAGAAGTGTTTTATGGATTCCTGTGTCGTTCTCCTCGCCGGTGCTCGGTGCTCGCTGTTCTCTTTACTAATGTTTATAGTTTTTCCTAGCGACCCGCGTAGTTGTGATTATATACTTATTTCTGGGCGGGCGTGGGGATAAAGGGGATGCCGCCTTTTACTATATATGTTTGCGTTCCCTAAACACGGCCAACACAAATTTTATTTTTCTACTTGTTTTTTTAGCATGTTTCTGTATGTTGCAAACGTGGCCCGCTGTGTATGGGTTTGCTTTTGTTGTCGACGTGTGTCTTCATACTTGATTTCCCCCTCTCACTCTCTCTCTCTCTTCGATCTCCGAAACATCTTGCAACTTGTATTATCTCTTCACCTGAAAAGAGCAGGCTCTGCTTGAAACGTCGAATACAGCCTCTGTTGATGCTGCTCACAATTTTTTCCACACTTTGGTGGAATGTGACTGTTATTTTTTCAAAGTAGGGAGGTGTCGGGAGGTCGTCATCATCACCACCGCCGCCGGGTGATCGTGGAGTCTGCCCGCCGCTTGCGCGCACGGACCCTCTCTCCACCAAATTATGGCCAGACATGGTACGACTCGCGGCTGTATTGCTATGCTAGAATAAGCCTACGTAGTTCCGTTAGTCTTTTCTTGGCCACGAGATAATTCGCGGGTGCATTTACTTACGATGTTCATGTTTAAGGTGATCGGTCCTTCCTTTATGTTGCCAAACATTCAGTCGCTAATTTAATACATTTTAATATCATCAATAAATTTGACTGTGTGAAATTCACATAACTGCTTGAGACCGATACGAGAGGACGATACTCGATCGAAAATACACCAGCTGTTGAGTCTACGGAAACGTGCTTTCTTGTTCGCTGTTTGGCAGTGTGAAACACCGGGTCGCGGGATATGCCAAATATGACTTTGTGCTCACATAATGAATCTCAAATCAAATACACGAAATGGACAGAAAAAAAAAGATGATAAATGCTCTTCTTTAGAAGAATCCGATGCACGATGCCTTACTACAAAAATGAATTTCCAGAGATGTAGGCTAATGGTATCTCTAATTACAATAAATAGCGCGAAGTACAGACGAAGATTCTTATAAACCGAACATAACTCACATTTGGGCGTCAGCTTTTATGAACTCGAAACTGCGTGGAGTATTGCCTCGGGAGACTAATATTATATTCGGTTTGACATACACTAGTTTTGGCCCTCATTTTGCTACTCTGTGCTTCATCAGTCATACGCTCCAGCATTTTATTAGGCTGCCATATATCTTCGCGCGACTGCTATATATACTGCACAACTTTACAATTTCGACATCTACTTTTGCTATACTTCGTTTCAGCTTGGGTCCAGACGCAGCCGATGCTACAAGCACGAGCCTGTGGCCCTGGAACAGTGCCTCTTACTGCACGAGCGCGCGTGCTTGGCAGGGGCGCTGGAAGCCGGAGCTCGCGTTTGTAGCATTGGCTGCGTCTGGACCCAAGCTGAAACGAAGTATAGTGTTGCGAACATCGCATTTCACCGGAAAGCTGAACTTTTTAGCATGGCTGGCACGTGACGTCATCAAAATTGCAATACTTTTTTTTTTTTTTTGCTCAGAATATTAAATTTAGGTGGTGCGAAATGCACGCTGCAGAAGGTTCGCGCTCAGTGCAAGCCATGTATTTGAGACACACAAATTATTCTTGCTCGCTGCAGCGTCGTGAGGAACGGCGCGAGCGTCTGGCACCACGAAGACGCGCTTTTTGGAAAGAGTATTTTTGCAAAGAAAGTAGTTTCCGGGATTACGGTTTCTGGCCTGTGCCGAAGATGCGGGCAAAGGAACCTTTACAGCACAATATGTTTTATTTAACCCACCTCCCTTTTTTTCCCCCTTTTTTTTTCGTTGCTAACAATCGTGTTACTTGTATGTTTAGACAACCTTGAAGTTGTTACGCCTCAACGGGTGACCTGCCTCGCAGCTGTATATGAAGAAATTGAGCCAGTGCAGTACAGCCGCCAACCTGGCGTCTGTTTAACGTGCATCACACAGTAGTGCTTACATGAACACGTGCCGGTCCTAAATTCATCTAGATCGAAACGGGCAGGGGGTGGGGATCCAAACCAGGAGGTTCTGCAACACAAGCTTTCGCTCTACACACCGAGCTGAGACGTGTTAGCGCATTTGACCACCAATCTCCTTTTCCTCCTCGTTCCTTCAGAGAATAGTTCTTTATTCCCTAATCCTTCATTGCTTTTATTTCTGCGCCCAAAAAACTGTGAAGATGAAACAAAATACGGAGGTGGTCGAAGCTTGGTGAAGAACTTGAGAACGATAATCCCGTGAGACGTTAGAGCGGCTGTCAACGTTCGGCTGTACCTCTGAGGTCAACAGGACATTTTTTTTCAGGTATTCCCAACTCCTCCCCCCCCTTCCCCGTACACTCTTGTAGTTCTAAATAACGCCGGATTAATATGTCACAGTTAGCCCTTTCTAGAACCACTAAATGAGCTACGCTTAAAGTATCCGTACTCTGTTCCCCCATATTGTTGGGGGCACCGCCATCTTGGTGCTTGTGCAGAAGCAGACGCCACTGCCAATCGTCATGATTCAAAAGTGCGACTTTCTCAGCCTTAGATTCGTTGTTCGGCGGATCATGCAATATTGCTTCGCACTGTCGCAACTACTGAAACATTTGTGGAAGATGGAAAAGCGTTTCTTGTAATTTCAGATAAAGCTTCCGATAACTGGCAAACATGATTTTAAGCCACAACATGGGTAAGTGTCGTTAATCTGAAGCGTAACTTATTTAGCAGCATTAGTCCTTCCAATGACTCTATTCACGATGACAAATGTCTGGGGCTGTTCATGAACAACGAAAGCATGTTTGTGTGCCTCAGTGATGTGTACATATGAAATGGGTCGTGCAACAATTTTCGTACTTTCAGTAAATGCCGCTAAGAGCTAGTCTCTGACGTTGATAGCTCGCACAAACACCCATTCGTTTTTCTCTGTGCGCAATGGCAGATGCACAAAAACATAAAGGAAAGAAACAGCTTTGCCCTCCTCAACTCGCAATTACAATAAACGGGAACGTAAACTGACGCTAATTATATACCGTCAGTGTTCACCATAGTCCTGCACTAGAGTTGGGAAAGCATAAAGCATGGGCTGAGCTTCAGACATTATTAGAGTTTGGCTATTCGCATCTTTAATTGAGCACGAGCCACTACGCGAATGTTTGGCGATGTTGATCGTCATGAACCCGAGCACTGGTCTCGGGCACATGACAATGAAGTACGTCATGGTCTAACATGGCTTACGGTGAGAAGTCGTGATGTCATGTGTCGTCACGGTGTCAACAACGCAAATAAATCTAGGGACGTTCTAATTTTAAATCGACTTGACGCAATGAGCCACGTGACCACGTGACGCATGATTCATTATAATGTCAATACATAAGAACCAGAAGAACCCGCAGTTTCTCACACATTGCCATTCTGCATAATGATCTGATCATTACACATGAAATACAGCTGCGAATGTTTTATTAGTCGAATATTGATTTTGTGATACTGACAAACAAAATATCTCGAACCGATTTGAAGCGGTCACCGCTTTATATTTTTCGGTTCAGTTCCGGTTCATTTCCAAGATCGCAGCGAAGATTTCGTTTTGGTTCAGTTCCGCGGTTCAGTGAAAAATAACGGTTCGATTCCGGTTTCTGGTTCGGTTCGATTCGGTTCCTGTTCGACACTGTGGTGGTGACACGGTTCAGCCTCGAGGCTAATGGACGCTTTTGACCCACGCGCTATCGCTGCGTTTCAGCGGGTCCAGACGCGAGGCGATGCTACAAGCGCGAGCCGACCGCATCCCTGCCAAGCACGCATCGTGCAATGCAAGCACTGTTGAGGGCCACACGCTCGCGCTCGTAGCATCGGCTGCGTCTGGACCAAGCTCAAGCGAAGTATGGATTCTAACCTGCCTCTGCTGGCAGAGACTGTCAGCAAACCGTTACCGTTTTCCGCCTTGAAGCATGCTTCTATGCACGCGCCCATTGGTGATACCGTGACTGCAGGGCGCGCCCTTAAAGCATGCTTCAAAGCCTTCGGGTAGTGAGGTACGCGGAGGTGTCGATAGAGTTCCTGTATAGCTACCTACGGTAGCGGAGTCGCGGCTTTATCCTCGGCGGGTGGTCGTAGCGCCGGCTTTCCTGCATGGGCCTGGATTCTTTGCCTCGTCACCTGACTGAATTCAGCGAACAGAGGTGCCGCGCGCGCCACCAAGCATGGAAAAGAGGAAAGGAGAAGGAGACGCAAGCAAGAGAACATACGCCGGGGCGGGCGGGTGCAACGCCGGCGAAGCAACCGTATCGGTGGCTTTTCTGCACGGCTGGATTCTTTGCTCGTCACGTGATCGATCTCGGCGAATAGCGGCGCGGCGGCGCGTGGAAAACAGACACGCAACTCTGGCTCTTTAGGGAACCTATGAGAACTCTAGTGTCACAGGCTCCCAATAAAGTGTGCAACACTGAGGACCCCATATCGACTCTTGACGTTCTGAAAATGCGCTTTTACATTTATACCATAAGAAGCCAAGGACCCAACGACGCCAAGAAAGAGGACACTTCTCTTTTCCGTGTCCTCGTAACGCCTCCGAGATAAGAAGGTCACAGTGCCGGATTTTCGACGTCACCGGGCGGAGGCCAGCTTGGGTGTACATATTTGACAAGATAGCTGCGTCAGCTTTCAGCTGGGAGTTGTGTGCAATCAGTGCAAACACGAGTTTTAACCGAATGCTGGAGCAGCACCCCCTATTCATTCCCCTCCTGGCCTTCAGTTGCTGACGTAAAACTCAAGCACAGCGGCCTTGCTATCTAGGATGTGGTGGATTTCGGTGCGCGCCGTTTCAAACATAATTACTAACAAGTACATTTAGCCCTGTTATTGCGTATTATTGGGCCACGCACTACTTTGCTCCAGCCGGGCAAGAGACGGGGAGAAGGGGAGGTACATGCTCCACATGAAGAGAAATCCAGCGGAGAGGAGAGAAACAACGGGGGAGAGAAGTCAGGTAAAATAAACCATAGCGAATCAAAAAAACAGAAGAACAAAAACAAGACAAACAGTCGTTAATGGCCAGCTTTCCCGCGCAGCTGCTCGTTCAACCTTCCGACAGAGATCCTATACGAACAGGTTGCGTGTACATCGAACGGCGTTGTATACACTATCGCGGATATCAGTTCCATCGGTCGGCTTCTGTACCCTGTCACTCCAGACCCTCCGAGAGAACGGCTGCCAAACGAACCAAAGACAGCTCCAAACTCGGGCTCGACGGCCGCGGGCGACGGCGTCGTGGTGACGGTGGACGACATCCAGCGGCTGGGCATCGCCAAGTTGAAGCCGCTCCCGGAGAGCTACTACGACGGCGGAGCGGACGAGGAGCAGACGCTGCGAGAGAACAGACTGGCCTTTTTCAGGTATTAGTGACGTACGCTACCAAAGTGTCCCTGCAGTCGGCTTTGCCAAACGCTCACAGTACTGGGGATATTTACGGGACACTTTAATTCGCGCTTCCAGCGATGGTGGTACCGCGTTGTGAGAATCCGCGCACCCTAGCTCCTGGATGATTGGCCTTATAATAAATGGGCTTGCCTACACCTTCCTGGCGTGAAAAAATAACGTAAGGCTCTAATACTGCTCGTATATAGCAAAACTAGAATTACTTACGCGTCGCAGACCCAGCCTCGTACCGCTGTTCTACGACGATCATCCAGATGACAGCCATTTTGATAGGCTTCCCTGCGCCCCTATAGGTCGTGAAAGGTTGCGAATTGACCGCGCAGTTGACTGTACATGCTGAGAATGAACTAACGCTCATAGGCTGTTCAGAACTTCAGACCAACCATCTTTATGGTGTGCAACGCACCTTACATTACAATTGTGGAGGCCGGCCGTCAGCACGCGTTCAGTAGAAGCGACTCAGCTGTGACCACATAGCGAATACTCAATGTAGTCACTGGATCCCATGAAAATAGCGACATTGCCTATCCCTTCTTGCTGAACAATACAAGCAGGCAGACGAGCCAAATACTAGCAAGGCGATTGGCTGGTTGAAAGGTGTCTGCTATCATGGCAATCGCCATTTGGTCCCTGCAAATCTTCAAAAGGTCGTTTGCAGACCAGTTCCGCCAATAACGCTATGAAGCATAATCGTACTGAATGTGTTCATGGCCAATATAAGCGTATTTGGCACTGGATATGGATTTAATTTATCAATGAGACTAACATCCACGGTCCTCTGAAAATAGTACTGTTATGGAGCATATTTCATTACAGAAAAATATATAATGCTGCCAAGTAACTACGTTGCATATTGTGGCGATGCGAAGATGTGCGCTTCGTCCGCCGGTGTGGGAATAACAAAATCTCGGTATGCAGGAAACGTCTTTTTAAAGCAACCTGTCGGCACAGGATTTCAATCGGCTAACCAAGACTGGAACGTAAAATAATAAGAAAAGCTCATTCCATGGATCAAAATAAAAACTATAATGCAAACGAAGGCTGGGAAGAAGCAAATGGAACACGAGAGAGGAGGTGGTTTCTCTTTTCTTCTCAGCCTACCGTCTGCTTCCTCCTCCCCAACCTTCCTTTCCCTCGCCCACGTTTCTTAGCCTGTAATGAACTATAAAATCTTGACGCTAAAAAAAAAGTATTGGGGTGTGGGCATGTTCATAAGCCTGAACTCAGTCTGCCTCAACGGGCGACTTGTCTCTCAGCTGTAGATGAGAAATTTAGCCAGTGATTTTAAATACCATCCTATAGAGCAACACGCGGCTCTAACGTAACGTCACTGCGATGGTGCTGCTGTCGGTGTGGCGCATGCGCAGAGGCCTCGCGTCACGCCAACCTGGTTTTAGCGCTTGCGCAGTGCCCACACCCGGGTGTGGAGAAACGCAGACTCGTTTGGAAATAGCGCGGTGAGTGACCGACAAAACAAGAAGCGACGGACGCTTCTTACCGATGCTCCCAGAACCCCCGCGTTGCCTTCTGTTCGTGCATTGCCTGCGCCTGCACTCGCTTGAAGTCTAAGCTCACCAGATGCCGAGGTGTTATGCAAGGTACAGCAGGCTCGCGCCGGGCTCGACTTAAGAACATCCCTGCCGTTTGCGACTATATAGTAGGATTACTACCCCAGGGCAGCACACGTGTACCTTTAATGGAAAATTCGGTTGCTCAATCGCCGGCGAGCTTTTGCCAGCGGCACCAGCAGCGCAAGACGCGCCGGCGGCGCACCACGTGATCCTCTCCATGTTACAACCAATCTCAAAATGCCGGTATCTGGCGCTTTTCGTTTGCTTGGGTTGTCCCTGAGCTACTTCCTCGATTATTCTATAGAGCATGAGCACGCCGCATGCGGAAACAACATATCATCGGACTCTGAAATGTGCGAAAACGAGACTTCACATTAGTTTAAGAAATATTGGCGTTACCAAAGTCCGCACAGATTACAAGATCTTAAATTACAACATTCATAATATGGCAGGGGATTTATAGATACGAGCGGGTCTGCCGCAGGAAGTGTCAAATTTCAATACACTTCGCTTTCATTGTTAATAGACCGTCGTCATTTTACAATGCTCCCAAGAAAGCTTGCCAGCGTCGCTGTTCATCTTATATATTCTTGTTATTTTTTCGTGTGTAATCTTTAGTCTTCTCCTTGCGCTCACTCTCATCTAAGTGCGTGTTCAAGTGTCAAGCTGCCTCAATGGCAATACTTCTTTTTTCACAGCGGTGTAATCCACACCACATCTAAGTGCAAGCTGACCTTGCGCAAGCTTGACCATTTTTTTCAACTTATTTGCCTTTTGTAGGGTCTTCTAATTCCTTATTACCTGCTCGTAGGCTCTAATAAGGATTTGTTGTTTGTTTTTGCTACCTGCACTTTGAGGACAGAAACGTGTCTAGCTCAATTATTTCGCTTGCGACTCGAACCCGCAAGTGGCCTGCATACTGGCACAGAATCCACGCGCAAAAAATATAATATCAAATAATTAACTAACGCCGTACATTCAAAAGTCGGTATGGCTAAATATTTAATTGTTCGAACCAGACATTTGTCACTATAAATTATGACTACTACCTGTTTCACCTTATGTTGTACCGAAGAAGGCTAGAGTGCGAGCTCATAGCGTTGGGAGCTGCTCTTAACGCACGAGACTTGGCCGCTGAGAACTGCGAGCAAGGAGCTCGCGCTTAGCCTGTTCTCACGGTACATCATACAAGGTGAAACAGATATAGCAGATGTCAAGGAGCGGCTTATCACCGCAATCAGACACTGCCGCTAATCAAAACACCAATTTTAGCGACCAATGTTCACCCTTTGGCAAAGGCGACTTATTCGCGATGGGTGCAGGCAGCTCCGAAACCCATACCGAGCACTGCTATCCTACATTATCGATATCAGCAGAACAAGAACGATTAGCATTTGTTTATTACATGATGGAGCGCGCATAGTTGTTGCGGTGATTCAGTTATTACAGTTGTTTCGGATGCACTAAATGCAAACGGCTCAAACGCGTCATTGCATTCAGTGCAACTGAATTGCTGAGTACCATTAACACAGCAAATTATGGTTAATCGAAGAATTTCAAGAATAACAGATATTCAGATACATCTGCGAACTCGCTGCACTGAGACATTTACGCAGGATGTGTTTTGTAAAATTACATACAATAGCACCGTTGCCCACACCTGAGTAATTCCTGAACCATCTGTCGCTTCGCAACCTGATGCCGTCAGGACACTAGTCGACTGTAAACAAGAAAACAGTTGCGCATGTTCGGCGACAAAATATATTTCCTGATACTCACAGCAAATGAAAAGTAATGAACATTCGCTTTTTGTACATGTTTGCGCAGACAAGTATAAAAAATAGAAACCGAACTTATCATATTCTTCCACGTTTTACAGAAAGAAACAACAAAGATGCGAGTTGCATGCGATTGCGTTACATTGAACATGTAAAGCGCCGTTCACACTCTTGCGACCGAGTTCGACCGAGAGACACGAGACCGGTTTTTAGGACCGGATGCGCTACAACGGAGCTGGTCCTAAGAGATCGCAAGAGGCTTAAAAACCGGTTTGGTCTCTCTCGGTCGTACTCGGTCGCACTCGGTCGCAAGAGTGTGAACGGGCCTTAACGCTGAGGTTTAAAAACACTCAAACATGTTCTGAACTTAGAAAAAGAAATTTAAAAAATGAAAGACGTTTAACATTCCCCTGTAACGATTCCCTTGAGGAAGAGGAGGGGAGGGGTACGGGGAGAGGAGGGCATGCCCCTTGTCTTCCCCGCGCAGTCTCCTCCTTTCCTCCTCCCTCTCACCTGCTCATTTCGTTCTCCTCCTCCCTCACTTCCTTCCTGCCTCGCGACGTCACTCGTGACCTTCGTCGTGACCTTCGTTACGCCAATCGTGACGTCACGTGTGGCGTCGTTGTGGTAAGCGTCCCATAATGCAACACGCGGATACGCCGGTGGTGACACCGACGACAACGGCGACGGAGACGACAACGGCGACGGCGACGCCGCTCAAGCCGGAAACGGCGCGCTAAGCGCTGCGCTCTTAAACGAAAACATGACGCCACAAAAAATGTTGTCGGCAAACACAATCCCCCTTCGCTGACAAAGGAAGATTATTCTTCACTTCCGTTCCGAACTTGGCAGCCAGAACAGTAAAAATAAGAAAGGTATTCCACGCCAAAACATTTTGTTTCACAATTTGAAGAAAAAGTGTACAAATGGATATTGAGGGTACTCAATATTGCCCTCGCGCACAGTCGGCCAAGTGGGCAGCGCACGCGTGGCTTCTTGAACGGTTACCGAGCCTGCCTCCCACGCGAAAAGCCAGGGTTCCGATTCCTGGGAGCGACGCATCTTTTGTTCATTCCTGCAGCTTAGTGTTCTGGTAAATTCGAGAATAATGTTGCTTGTTCTGAGGTCCGAATGTTCTACGAGTCGAGACCATAGAGAAATATAGTACTACGTAAAGAGTGGCCACTCGAAGCCGTTTCGCGGCCCAGGAGTTAGGGACTCTACTGGCCGTTGGTAGGCGCAACAGTTGCCACTTATTTTGAATTTTTGTCGGATATATAATATTAATGAATAATCTTCATTGTATAGAGTAATAGCTTTTAAGAGGTATTACGAACTTTGAAAACTTTCAAAAACGACTTCAGCGGCTGCGGTGGCTATGGCTGCGGCGCGACGGTCGGCTTCTGGAGCCATGGACTCGACGGGGGGCAGGATACTTCGGCTGCTTGGTCTGTGTCCTTTTGCCTCGAATTGTCGTGGGTTGAGTTGGTTTCCGCGGCTTGTTGTCTCGTGCGGGTTCTAAGTCATTCTTCCGTTGCGGTCAGTAATGTGACTGTAGTTTCTTTGTTTACGGACATTTGCTGCATTCGGTTACTGAATTTAGAAGCCACTGGGCCTGATTGTTCTTCTATTGTTGCTGTATTAGTCAGATGGTCATATGTGCAAGCGCTTTTCATGGAACTTCGAAGGTAATTTTTTTAATGCCCTCCATCCTATTGCATTTGTCGTTGTAGAGTCTCACTGCAATCACAGTACTTTTTTGCATGTTGCACCAGTTGACGCGTTATTCATACATTTTTGGCATGTGTATTCTTATTTTTGCAATGTATGAATAACGCACATCACTCATGTGTCTTCAGGGCTGATAAGTCTTGTTTTGCTTGTCGTGGTTACGAAAGCAAATACTTTTGTGAGTCAATCCCTGGTGTCGTCCCATGTCGTCCCTGCAAGAGAGTTAGCACAAATGTGAAAATATCCTTTTCGGTGTGCGGTCGGTTGGAATTATATGTAGCGCTGGTTGCGGCTTTTCTTCTGCAGTACAATTAAGGTGTGCTTATGAAACAATTATATTTTAAGCTGCAAACCAGTTACAATAACACTGACTCTTTAAGCCCAGAGGGCGCATGCTGCTACTGCCGATACAAAAATACCGCCAGAATTCGCCTGGAATCCATTCGTTTGCATCTGGCCAGCGGTTACTGCGTGTATCCATTCATTAAACACTGAACTAGGGACTATACTGGCCGCTGGGTGCGCTCGCTGACGCTGAATTGGGCCGCATGGGGACGCTATGGGAAGTTGATCACGCTCTTTACGTGGTACCTATGTTCTCTATGGTCGAACCTTTCTACGCCGATTGTTCCAGAAGCCAATGCGTACATACCGAGGGCTCCGCGTGGCGAGCCGGGCAGTCAGTCTCGCCCCGGTGTCGTGAAGTTCCTGCTGTTCACGCCGACCTGGTATCGACAACGCTGGCGCTCCGTTCGTTATCTTCTGTTCGCTTTTTTTGCTTTTGGGCTACAAGTTCGCCCAATTAAACGTTTCACTTTTCTCAGTTATTCTTTTTCCCATCACCCCGTCGTTCGTGACATTTTTTGGTGGAGCTGCGGGGCCTAGCGCATGTCCTTGCAGCGTACCCCTCCGAAAACACCCCGGCCAAGTGAGGGGCTCAGCCCCGGAAGACTACCCCTCGCCGAAGCCCGAAAAAGCCGTCGTGCCAGAGGTCAGTCCCCCGAACCCGGTCTCTTGCCCGAGAAGACGGAAGAACAAGATCCCGACGCATGACCGCCCCGCCCATCGTCGTCCTGCCCGTCGCGCCGCGGACACCTGCTCCCTTCCTCCCGGCGAGCTCTACGAGGGCGCCGAAAGGCTGGATCAACCAGTACGAACACGTGGCTCGTTACAACGGGTGGAGTGACGTGAACAGCACCAGCAAAATCTCTATTTCGGACTTGAAGGGACCGCAAGGCGCTGGTTCCGAAAACCATGAAGCGCTCGCTGACCTCGTGGGACATTTGCAAAGCACGAGCTCACGCGGACGCCCATCAGTCAACACCGAAAAGAGAGGGCTGAAGACCTGCTCCAGTCCAGGACCCAGGGCCCCAATGAAAGCGTCGCGAGCTTTGGGGAAGACGCCCGCCTATGGCTCCCGCACCGACCCTCGGGCCGCCGAAGAAAAGAAGCTGCGTATTTTGGATGCCTGGCGTGAAGGACGAGCATCTTTGGTGGACTCGTACGCAACACCCACCGACGACCGTTCAACGATCGGTCACGGAGGCGACGAACATCGAGCGTGCTCTGCAAGCCCCAGCCAGCCACTACCAGGAGGCTGTCCGGCGACAGCGCGGTTCCGCCAGTCCCACTTGTGACCTAGCCAACGGCATCCCAGGGGCATTCGAGAGCTTATTCGCGACGTCGTCCGGGAGGAGCTTAAGAAGCTTTGGCCGACTGCTGAGCACCAGGCCCTCAATCTCCATTGCCGAGGTTGATCGGGAAGAGGTTCAGCGAGGCGCACCTACCGGATTGACCCTGTCACCGTGGCCTGCAGCCTGATAAGCCGATGCTGACCTACGCCGCAGGGGCTAAACGATGGCCTGCCGCCAGCTGCGCGCGGCAGTTATAACGCTCTTTTACGCCCTTAAAAAATGAAAGGGTTTTCTATGCTACAACACGTTATATTACCCTTTCAAGAATTAGGTATTACTCCAAACAAGGGTTCTGACAAGGTGTGGCTGTGGGTAATAGATCTCTGCAAACACCCTTTTCACGACGTTAAAGGGGTGGATGAGACGATTTTTTGCACTTTGAATAATTACCACTTGTATTGAAATCCCCTGGCGTTTATAACCCATGAACACGCGTTAAGTATTTCTCATCCGGGACCGTAGTCGCCGAACCAAAGAATGTATATACCTATAGTTTTTTTTTTCTTTTTTTTTCTTGGGGGTGGGGGGGCTGGGGGGGGGGTTGCAGGCGCATCGCTAGTGTGCGGCGCGAACGGCGAGGCGAGGGACGAATCGCGGCCTCCTCATCTTGAATCACTGTCCGTTGCAGACGGGGAAGAGGGCGGCGATAGACTTAGTCATATGCCGCCACCAGCTACCGGAAGAGATAGCGTCCGAACGGAACGGTTACTCTACTCTGTCGACTCCTCAAGCTACTTGCAGGGCTCGGGCAGGAGGAATCTCGTCCAGCCCAAGTAATCCACGGAAAACTCCCTTTGATTGGCCTACTGCCAGCAACTCGGCCACATCTTTTCAGGGTAATGAGAGTGCAAACTCGACTCGCTCAAATCCTTACCTTCCGAGCGGTTAAGAGATGGGGAAGGGGAGTTGGTCGAGGGTAACTCGACTAGACCCGTAGGCGACCGACAACCGCCAGACGACGGAACCGAAGAACACGAGCGGACAGAGTCCGCAATTCGGAACCACTGATCAGGTTGCGGAGTACTACCGATCCGGGTGGAGGAGATGTCCATGCTTGCACAAAAGACCTAAACAGACGCGAGGCTTCCGAATGGAGGCGGGTGCAAACACAGGCTTCCCGCAATTCTACACCTCCTTCATGTCTGCTTTGCCTCGCGGCTACCGAAGCAAACGCCCGGGCTGCAGCTCCATCGATTCCCTCACTCTGTCACGCCTACCTGAGCCTGCCCCACTCCACTGGGAGAAAGGGATCCAACCCATACCCAGTCCTTTCACATCCTCCCTGGGAACCGCTCTCCTCGGCTGGGGATACTGAGTAACAGCGAGAGCTGCCTGGCTTGCCGCCAGAAAGATAACGGTAGCTTGTGGGGCCGCGGACTTGGGGACAGAAGCATTGCAGGCGGCGGGGGGGGGGACTCGCAGATCAGGAACTACTGAATGGTTTTACCATCAATAACAAGCGGCCACGTGACCTGGAGCAGATTATAATGCCGTCAATGGTTATCATAGCCACGCTCTGGCGTTGTCAAAACACAGGATGCGCGCTACGTTCCAGACATCTTTAGTGAATTCGGCTATTGTAGTCTTTGAAGCGGTTGAGGCACTCAGCTCACTGCTCGAATGCTTGTCGAGCCAGAGATGTATCGCGAGCCCAAGTCAAGTGTTCCACGCAATGCTCGGGTTCAATTTATGAGCCACATTCCAATATCGTCACTGAAGGACTATGCCGACGTTGGACCATTCCAACGTTATTAGATTAGCTCAGTTAGAGAATTGCTCATAGACGTTGTCTACATGATCTGTACTGCCCCCCCCCCCCCCCATTTTTCTACCGCCATGGCTCGCCTAATGCCCACA
>JAZHYW010033885.1:0-56668 GCA_037355805.1 Ixodes ricinus | reverse complement strand
AAAGACGTCGTTCCGGGTGGAAAGCGAACGCGCGCTCTCTTCTGCGTGAACTATTTCCCCATGCCCCTGGCAGCCTAATTTTACGACTGAAACACGAATGCCTTTCAAATTTCTTAAAGACGTTCATAAAAAAAGAAGAAAAAGAACAAGTTCAATTTGTTTCACAAGGTGTGCGCAGCTTACGAAATTATCTGTAGGGTCGACTTCTTTTAAAGTTAATCAGTGAATCGCTTTAACGTTAAACAAAACAAAAAGCGCACAAAAAAAAAAAACAGACAAGCGAAAGAAGTACGCAGGACGAGCGCTGAACTGACAACTGAAAGTTTATTACAAAATAAAACAAAACCCAACAACAACAACTGCCAAAAAAAAAGAAGCAACAAACAAAAAAAAACGCAAACCACATCAATCCTGAATTTAAAAAAAAAATACTAAGAAACTATTATTTTTTGCGTGTTCGGATTTCTAAATTTGTAGCAGAGACATACTACAAAATTAGTAATATCATAACAAATATATTGAAACCTCTCATCTTGCATAATATTCTATTAAAATATGAGTCCACATTCACTCGTATATTCGTGATTATGCAGTAATAAATCGATTTCCACCTGAGATTGAGCGCAGTTTGCACCCTCTAGGCGGCTGGTGTGCCCCCGAAAAAATCGTCCTAGTCGGGGTGTTATCAATCCCAAAACCTCTCCAAGACCACCTGGGCACTCTGCAAA
The DNA here is from genome assembly GCA_037355805.1 of Ixodes ricinus. Lineage (NCBI taxonomy): Eukaryota > Metazoa > Arthropoda > Arachnida > Ixodida > Ixodidae > Ixodes > Ixodes ricinus. The sequence continues at coordinate 55,940 of JAZHYW010033885.1, read as the reverse complement.
CTGAGCTGATGTCAACAGCTGCCACCAGTCTTAATCACACACACCACGAGGATAAGTATTTTACTTTAAGTGGTTAGACTGTAATAGATTAAAAAAGGTACCCCAGGTGAGGATGTCCCGGGATCGATGTTCGAATCAGGCGAATTCTTTTTATCGGCACAACAGCCTCCTAGAGGGCGCCAATTGCGCTCCAGCTCCTGTGGAAATCAACTTATTCTTGCCAAGTATTCTCCACCTTGAACACTTTAAATGAGTAATTGCTATATACTGCATTTTGTGAAATATTCAAACAAAGGACAAGAGTCAGAAAACATTTTACATCACTTAACATGCTGTACGAGAAAGGGTATACGAAGAAAACAATTCTGCCATGACGGTTTTATGTTACCATCTATCATATACAACGAAGGCGGTCGCTTATTTCTTCGTGATGAAAGTCAGTCCGTTTCAGCAAAGGCGTCGAAAATATAACTACCGCTCATTCTAGAGCGTATTGACCTGTTCACCGTACGAGCTACTTCATCATTTTACCAAATTTCAACATTCAAAATTTCGATGCATCAAGTAATCAACATATAAAAGGCAAGCACGCACCTTACACACACACGCGCACACACACACACACAAAAAAAAGAGAGCGTACACGGCACGCGACAGTAACCTATCAAGTTCCCAATTTTGACGCACCCAATATCGGGAAAACAGGGTAACTGACTTCTGGCGCTCGTTTAAACTAGCGCCGTGTCCTAATTTTTGTTTGTTTATCCTTTAATCTTTCAGACGTACTTCTTTAATATACGTACAGCAAAAAAGAAGAAAAAAAAAGTTTGAAAGTATAGATGTATATAACTACACGAACAAGCCGTTTCGGCGTTGCTGGTATATACAGCGCTGGGCCATATTGACCCAGAGGTCGGCGTTGTAAAATACACAATATCGGAGCAAGGATACCTGTCAACGGTTGCTCTAAACTTAAGTCCGCTCAAGTTTCCTCCGCAAAATAAATTGGGTACCACCCAAGTTCATGTAGCTCAAAAGGTAAAAAAAAAAGAAAAAAAAGAAAGATTAAATACGCGGGGGACTGAAAAAGAAAGTATAGTTTCCACTTAAAAACGAAATGCATCAGGACAGGCTGAGGAAAGCTGACAGGATTACGGCGAACGGAACGGACGTCACGACCGCTAAAACCTCATATTTCAAAGCGTTTTCACCTCCGAACGAGTTAGGGCTGATAACAAGGTACAAGGCGTCACGGCTGAGACACATTAATTTACTGTTGCACTAAAAAAAAAAAAAAAAAAAAAAAGAAATCAATGGGTACAAAAAAAAAAAAAGATTCGATGGCGCTAGAGAGAGCAGAGAGAGTATACCGCTGCGCCGTAAACAAGCAGAGACTTATTTACGGACATTGCCTGACAAGAGGTTGCGAGCGCTGCTCTTTGAATTACGTTCCTTGCTCATCCCATTTCACAAAGACGTGCCGCAGTTTGATCAATCGTTTCTTCGTGCATGTTTAGGTACGTCTTAATCTTTACTCGTTGTTGTTGTCCTTTTTTATCGTTGCTTCGAGCCTTTTGACGCACGTGTCACCGAGACCACTTTGCATGTTATTACCTCAGGTCGTTGCCACGTGTAAAAAAAAGTTCAAGGCTCGTATGCACGCTCTTCTCGCTCCGACTGTTGACGCCGGATCTGTCGTATAGATGTTCTAACTCCTCCTTTTTTCTTCTTCTTGCTTCGCTATCCTTTGCATGTATTCTTTCTGCGGTTATTGTATCTTTATTTTTTAATGTTTTATTTTTATGCTCGCGTTGGTGTTCCCTGAGGAAACGGGCCTAGCGACGCAACAAGTTTACGCCTTTGAAAGAGTTCGCGTTTTACGGGAGACGGGGCGCCGTTCTAGAGACATCGAAATGTTGTCGTGGCGTGCCCTCCTCGTGTTGTTTTCGAAGGGCGCACAAACATGGCCGCCTCCTATTCGTACGTCCGTGCGTACGTCCATACGTGTTGGCACTGCGAGTTGTTTTATGCGCGGAATCGAGGTTGGCCCTTAGCTCACCAGCGTTTCCTACTTTGTACATCGCTTTCACGTCGATTCCATGTTTTTTCGGTGGCTCGCGTTGTAATGCTTTGAGCTTGCCACGAATAATAATATAGATTTTATACGGTGAAGCGACGTGAGTTTTATACGTAATATCATAACAAAAAATAAAGTTGGGGAAAGAAAGGGAGGGAGGAGGAGTGAAGTGGGTGAATAACGAGCAACGATTTTATGTAAAGCGTTACCTTTTGTTGCTCGTGAAACGTTGGCGCCGTTTGTTGATTAGAGTTTGGAATTTACTTTAACGTTTCCATGGCTCCTTGTATAATTTTATTTGGTGCATTTGATTCATATCTTTTTTACAGGTCCATTTAGGCTGTCTTTTTTTTTTTTTTTTTTTTGGTTTTCAACGCAGACGAGCACACAAAATTGATTGGTATGGTCGGGGATAAAAAATATTTTGATACGCAAAAAACAACATTAAAACACGACGAATGTATCCCAGTTAAAATTTCTGATGAACATTAACACTGCACGGTGAAATATAGCTGTTTGTTTATGATTGTCTTGCGTGCCCGGGCCCAAAACGCTGTCAATCCTAAACGGGCTGCGATTCCAATCAGTAAACTTGAGAGACATCTAGGAACATCTGTCCTGAACATTGTTCTAAAATACGTTTATGACGAGGAACACCAGAAAAATAAGACCCGGGTGGAACGGGGAACGACGTACTCTTTCTTTCAACTAACAACATTAAAATAAAGCCACTGCGATTTGTTCCGGAATCACACCCCACAGTAAAAAATAAATCTTGAAATTTTAAAAAGATTAGAAGATTAAAAAGAAAGGATGGCTTGAAGGTAAAAGCTACATTACTTCCTAAAATTAAGACTAAACGCCTATCTTTATAAGAACGCAACGTTATCTTGAGTTTAAACGAGATACGGAGCAGAAACATCGTTGTCGGCTTTGTTCATGGTGAATGATTCTATTATCTCTCTGCTGAACTTGCAGCAATGGTGCCCTTCTACAATGCTGGTTCGCTCAAAACATGGATTGCCACCACTGCACGAATGGCAGTGAACAACGATAGGGTGATACGAAGTCAGCTGATACCCGCGAAAATTCCGAATAATGTTCCTGAAGTCGGTGGTTTACGCATCTTTTTGTTTGCCTAATATATTGATCCCCACAACCCAATGGAATAAAATAAACGTTCTTCTCTTCGATGGGACAATTTTGCTTGTGTGCTTTACATCGCATTGCTGCGGCTTCTCGTCCTTGTTCACCCCTTTACAGAGCTGCTTTAAACGCACTCTGCAGGAAAACACAACGTTTGGGTTGTACCGGGTGGCAATAGCTTTTAAACGGTGCCCTGAGTTGTGTGCATAGGGTAAAACTACCTGACACAGCTGGGGACAGGCGGGCCCGTAACTCCGACTAGGTTAGACAAGAGAAACATTGGCGACCCCCTCGTCTCTTGCCGGGGAGAAGAGGCAGGGGGGGGGGGGATGTTTTTAGTTATGTTTGCCCGATCCCCCAATGGTCATCCTGGTGATATCCCATACCGCCTGGTTAGAGTTACGAAACTGCAGAGGGGAAGCAAATTGGAGAAAGTAAAGAAAATCATACTTTTGGTTCTTAATTTCTTGGCTGAGGTGGCGCAAGCTACCGCCCGTTATAAAGGCTATAGCCGTTAGCATTCTATCCATTCATCCATCGCTTTCTTCGTATGTTAATATGTGTTATAATGAGAAGCAACGAGTATAATTCCCGCAAACGAGCGCATTTTCACTGTTCACCCAGTAAACAAGCGAGCAGGCCCGATGAAGAAAAAAAGTTGCTCCGTGACTCGTCGGGCCACCTCTTTCTTCACTCTCTCCCGGCGAATGGAACACGCTTGAATCCTGGTGTCATGGTGCGGCAGACACCTGTTCCGCTGCATATCGCTCTTCGACATAAATAAATAGAGGGCTCGACATAAATAAAATGCAATTAAATGCTGCAAAAACAAAATATGTTATTTATGCCAAAAAATAAAAAAAAATCAATAAACTGTCATGTTTGACAATAAACAACTGCATTATAGAACGTAAAACTGATTGCAAATTCCTAGGGTATCGTTTTGTGAAAAACTACCCTGGACAACACAAACTAAGCATAAAAAAAGTGACCTTTCTAGAACAATAGGAATAATTTATAAGACAAAAGACCTCTTACCGACTTGGTTGAAGGTACAAATACACTACACCCTCTTTTATCGAAAACTTCACTACTGTTTACTAGTTTGGGGCACCACGGTTAAAACCAACTATAATGGTCCTATAAGTTTACAAAAACGTATGTTTTGAATAATGGCCAACTCGAATCACGGTAGTGAAGCCGCAAGCCTATTTGACAAATTAAATATCCTTCCACTTTCTGAGCTTTGCCATTATACGCTTGGGCAGCATATTCATAGAAACGGAGTAAGCGGCTTTAACCTCATTCCTGCAAATTTGTCTGAATATAATTTAAGGACAATGAGGACATACAGACTACCATCTATTAGGACTAACTACGGAAAACTGTGTTTGGAGATATGTGTTTGTCGTTTGTCCCCCTTTTTCCCTTCTCCAAAGATTATTTTCGTCATTCTTGTCCAGCTCGCTTGCACCTTTGCATTTAATTGCGTTATAATTATAACAAATAATCGATTTTCAGGTTCCCCAGCTCCTAAATGCAGTCGGCAATAATGTTATAATTACTGTAAACCAAACTACATTTAAAAAGATCTACGCTCCTTTTTGATTGCTAATGAGTTGATAATTCTATAGATATGTTGCAATACATTTTTTTAAATATATTAACAAGCATTTTTTGTGCATCCGCTTTTATAAGAAATCTTGTATACCTTGTATCACGTTTATTTTTAGATTTTATCGTGTGGACAATAGCAATATGGGATTGTCCAATGTGCCTGGAATTCATGAATATGTGATCTAGCTTCTTCACTTTTATCATTTTTACCGAAAGTGCTTTTTTTTTTGCTTGATGTCTTGCATTACTTTTTAATCTTTGTTTTTACGACAATGCTAACATAAACATCATCAATGTGTGCAAGTATTCCTTCTTTACAATTTTATAATGTGTGTGCATCCATTATCGCTTGTGTGTATCCATTATATCTTGTATTAAGTTTTTGGTTCTTGCCGAAGTTTCACCCTTAGTGCTGTTGCTGTTGGACTCTGCCCCCCCCTTCCCCGTTGGACATTGGTGCCCAGTCAGGCGACACGATCGCCTTTTTCACCAAGGTACCATTTCAAGAAGTTTGTACCACTTGAAAGAAAAAAATAAACTGATTGATTGATTGATTGATTGAGCTTGACAGTACAAGCTTCAGCAGCCAGGAGCTGGGACCTGGTTGGTTGGGACGCTGCGGTAACAGCGACTCTTGCACAGACTTGGCAAGTAATCCATTACAAGTCATGGATTACTCGTAATCTGTTACTTTTTCAAGTAATTTTGTAATTGCCACGTTATTTTTTGCGGTAGTAATTTGTAATGTAATTTGGTCACAAATATTGGTAACGAACTACTTTAATTCTTCGTTACTTCTTAGAAATATGTAGATAATAAAGAAACTGGAGCAATATGAGCAGGCGATTCAGCACCAGAGAGATAAGAACTTCAACAAAATAGGAAACATCCTGAAGAGGAGAATAACCAAAAAGAAAACACGATTTTTTTGTATAACCGATCACTAGAACCACTAAAAAAAAACGTGCAAGGCATATACAAATATGCGAAAAACAAAGATTAAGAAGGCAACGCCGAGTAGGCTCTGCCTCTTTCCATCGACTTACATCGTGTTTTCCTTCCCGTAAGCAAGAAAAAGCTATTCGTGTTTTTTTTTCTTTCTTTTTTTACTTAAGCATTACTTTACCCTTTCCAATTTCCCCGCCGTCTCCCGCCACCTGCCCAGATATCAAACGCGTTCATTCCTAAGCTGTCAGTACGTCAAAGCTACAGGCACGAGACCCTAGATTTGAGATGTTGTGCTCACGCTTGAAAGACCCGTTTCGAAAAGGAGCTTTCGTAGATCCGTTTCTGGCCTCCGAATCTCCAAGCGGAGGTAGACGCTGCTACTAAGCATACGCACCGCTAGCTTAGACCGCAAAATTCCAGGGATTATTTCCGGTCGCCGTAAACTAGCGGGATGGCGGGTGTGGTTGCCGCTTTCGCTGTTTTGTCAGCTTACAGGTGAACGGAGTGTACCTACGTTCTTCCTCTTAATTACAATATTTTATTTTTACGAGGACTACCATAATGCGGGCGTATGAGAAAGGGAAAGTGGTGTTGCAGAACATTTTGGAAAATCTAAAAATGGTTTCTATTGTTTTCTTGATAAGGGTACGGGAAAAGTAACGTAAAAGTAATTGATAACGTAACGTGCAAAGTAATCTGTTACTTTTCAACGAAAGTAATTTGTAACGGTTTTTTGAGGCTTGGTAATTTGTAATTGTAATCCATTGCATTTTTTGAGTAACGGGCACAAGTCTGCTCTTGGCTCTGTTCAGATAAAATCATGCACGCGAGTCCGGACGTATTTTTTTTAATTTCCTTAATGTTATTTTTTAGCATGTCTAGGAAATGCAATCAAAATTATTTTGCAAAAAAACAACAACATAATATTAAATGAATCAAAAAATTCAGTGCGCCATAACGGCATATTTGATTTTTGAAGTATTTGTTTATTTCATGTTTTGTGACACTTACACGCAACTACAACTATCAGAAATATCAAATATTTCGCACTTATAATAAATCATAGGAACTATTGAGTGATATATGTACAGCATTTTGGGGGTCATATATTTCGCGTCAAAAATGCGCAAACATGCCTCATTTATGAAGTGTCACTAGATTTCTGAGCCGTTATTTACACAAATTGAATCGCTACAACATCAAAATTTATGTCATATATTTTTATTAATACGTTCTGTCGAATGATATATACAGTAAATCATTTTTTTCATCTCAAAACGACTTTCCTGAAATTTATAGTGTAAGGTCTTCATCATACTCTTGGGTTTAATATTGAAAATTGTTGCATCATTTTGTTTCCTTTAAAGTTACAGCGCTGCAAAGTGTGACCTTACATGCCGGCATTTTCGCTCAATGCCACAGACGCGATTATCTTTTGATTCCTAGTATTTCATTACTAGATATATATTGTGTGTTCTATTCGAGGATTGGGTTCAAGTTCAAGTATCCTACTAATTAAAACAATGCCCGCGTTACTCGTCCCTTTTATTAATTTAACCAATAATCCTGTTTTGCCCTTTAAAATAACAAGTTCTATAAGTTTTAGCTCAACTTTTGCCACAAAAGCGGGACGAAAACTTGTAATCGCTACTACTACTTTTTTTTCAAATAAGTAGTAAGAAAAGTAACTACAGTGGTGAAAATTATGTGCGAATATTTATACTTATATTTGCGATGAAGTGGGAATATTTGAGCCAACAAGCTCGCTACACTGCTGTTCATGACGGTTGTATACGTCCGGCTGATCAAGGTGAACTATCGACTTCACTAGCACTTTCAGCAAGACGTCCGTTAAAATTACAAATATTTGTAATTATTTATTTGACTAATATAAAAAACATGCAATTAAATAAAGAAACAAACACAAATAGCAAGTAAAGATATCCGGCGCACTATAGTTGACCGCGTTGGCAGGGGGCGCCTTGAGGGGTCCGTATTTTGTCCCTTTTCAAACCAGACTGACGAATTCCGTGAAGCACTCACCTGGGTTGCAATAATTCCAACAAGTGCGAGAAAACCGATCAACCCCGAATGTGGGTACGAACAGGGAATGCACGAACAGGAGGATTTTGCCCGATCATCTTCGGAGAATTAACTTCCAGATCTACCCACTACGAAAATTTCTTTACTATCTTCTTTTTGTGTTTACTAAGGTAGCGCAAGATATTCTACGGACGCTGTAAGTCGGCGCCATGGTTGAAGACATTTTGTCAAGATGCAACTACGCGGAACTGACAACCACTTCCTTTGTTTATGACCGCAGCGCGCGTGTTGCCTTACCTCACGATCACAGTACTCCGGGACCTCCAGAAATCATGACAAAGGAAGGAGAAATATAATGCTTTATTAGCTTTCTTGTTTATGAAGCGGCGTAGAGAGGAAGTCTAGCACGTGGCAATCAGTTCCTCTGAAAAGAAAAGTGCACCAGGAGAAAACAGGCGATAACCGCGTGTGCTCTGCGGTCGGGGTGTAGGACTTTTCGGTGTAGGACGTTTCGGTGCGAATTTTTCGGTGCCCGGACTTTTCGGTGCACGGACTTTTCGGTGCACGGACTTTCGGTGACGACTTTTCGGTGCACGGACTTTTGGAGCACGTGACTTTTCGGTGCACAGACATTTCGGTGCATCGACAATCAAAATACGAGATATTTGTTTTTCTCCAAAGTCTTGTGGACCGCTTAAAAAGTGACCTTACAAAAGACATAAAAAAAATTATCCCGAAGTAATCGATTAATTTCAATGTTACTTTTATTCCAAACTTTGAGTGGCAGAAATACACATAAACAAATGAGAAGTTCACCGTTTATTGATTTTTCGTGGTTGTTGTCTGGTCCTTTCCGTTTTGGTGAGTTTCAAAAGCAGTTGTCTTTCGAAGCTTGCGACTGAGCAAAATGCCGTTTTCTACTCACTAATGGCGAATCTTTCGGGCAAGTTGACCGGGTCCCCCACAAGGACATGCAAAATTAGTTTTATATATGGTTTATATAGTGCCAGGAGTTTGTGTGAGTTCGGCTGGTGTTGCGTTTTACAGAATTTACTCTAGAGAACCATATTTGCAATATGGTTTCATAACTACTAGCACCAAATGTTTGGTAAGTAACTCTGCTTTTTCATTGAAAAAGCTTGATCATTACCTTGCTCTCAACTCAGCCATGGTTTCAGGTTCGCACTTTTAATGATAATAAAAAAATATACGTTTTGGTGCTACTTTGTAGTTCTTAAAGTTTTCTGGCCACAACCAAAAAACAAAACGCAGTGCGCCGAGAACGTTGTTTTAAAATTGAGAGTTGCTCTCATTGGAGAGGTTGCAAGCTGTTCGAAAAAAATTGAAATACAGTTACAGGTATAGAAATTCAATTGTAATCCAAAAATCAATTCAAGGCGCATATTTACACCGGAAGTTCCGTGCTCCGAAACGTCCGTACACCGAACCGTCTTACACCGAAAGGTCCGTGCACCGAAAAGTCCGTACACTGAAATGTCCATACACCGAAAAGTCCGTGCACCGAAAAGTCCGTTGCACCGAACTGTCCGTACACCGAAAAGTCCGTGCACCGAAAAGTTCGTGCACCGAAAAGACCGCACCGAAACGTCCTAAACCGAAATGTCCGGATCCATTCGGAGTTGACAAATTTGTTTTGCACTCGTTGGAATTATTGCAATACGTACATGTGAGTGATTAGAGAAATTCCTCAGTCTGGTTTAAATAGGGGCAAAAAACGGACTTCTAAATACACGCTCCTGCCTACGTGGGAAAGTAATGCGCTCAATATCTTTACTCATTTTCTTTTTACTTTTTCAATTTCATATTTTTTTTATTTTACCTCGAAGAAATAATTTCAAATATTTATAATCTCAAAGGACGTCTTGCTGAAAGTGCTAGTGAAGTCGCACGTTTACATTGGTCAGCCGTACGTACAACCGTCATGAATAGCGATGTAACGAGCTTGGTGGATCAAACATTCCCACTTCATCGCGAATTTAGGTACAAATATTCGCGTATAATTTGCACCACTGTACCTAATTTTCTACTACGAGTTTGTAAAAACAATTTTATAGTAGCGATTGCAAGTGTTCGTCCCGCTTTGCTGAAAATAATTAAGGTAAAGAGGTAAAGCTAATATAACTTGTCGTTTTAAAGGCAAAGCACGATTATTGGTTAAATTAATAAAAATGACGAGCAACACGGGTATTGTTTTATAATTAGTATAATACTTGAACTTGAGTCTAATACCCGAATATATATATATATATATATATATATATATATATATATATATATATATATATATATATATATATATATATATATATATATATATATATATATATATATATATAGTAGTAATAAAATTAACGAGGTAGCGGGATCTTAGAGCGATAAACTGGCAGCTGAAAGTGACCCCCAATTGGCTGGCGCCATGTTGCACATTTTTGACCACTAGACACGTGACCCTATAGTTTTACGCCTAGATTTTAACAAAGTACCGCGCACAAGGAATTTCTTATTTATCTTTACTTAGGTACTGACGAAATTAGTAATGATTCCTTCGTTTTAAGTTTAAGTTTACGACAAAAACTCGGGCAGCTTTGCAATGCCTCCGCTTGAAGCTGTCAGCCGCGGTCGGTTTTTATCGTGTGCTAGACACAGCTCTCTGAGGCTAACAGTATTGAAAAAATAGTTTATCTTGTTTTTTACAGCGATCGCAATACAAATCACGGCTCAGTTTTCCGTAAAAGCCTCAGGATTTCGTACGGTCACGTGTCTAGTGGTCAAAATTGTACAACATGGCGGCAGCCAAGTGGGAGTCACTTTGCCTGGTGAACGGGATACCTGTTTATTGCTCTAATCCTCTCACCTCGTTGCATAAAATATATGGTATCAAAAGATAATCTTGTTCTGTTGCATTGGGCAAAATGCCGGCATAGAATCAGGTACATTTTACAGCGATGTAACTTCGAAGGAAACAACATTATGCAACATGTTTTTCATGAATAGACACATGAGTATGGTGCAGAACAATCACTATAAATTGCAAAAAAATCTAAGATGTTTTTTTTAATTTCCCCTTGAATTTTGTTTACTTTGTAATTTAGAACAAGTTTGCAGCGGCATAAAATTTTAATCTCTGAGATAAAGCCATTATTTTTACAACATTCGAAATAACGTTGTAGTAACAACGTCTGACATACATTTTAAGATTGTAGCTATTCAACTTTTGTAGATACAGGGTGATAAATCAAGTGACAAAACGTCAAAGGAGCCATGTTTGCGCATTTTTGACGCAAGATATATGACGCCCAAAATGTTGTACATATATCACTCAATAGTTTTTTTATGATTTATATAATAAGTGCGAAGTATTTGGTATTTCTTATATTTGTAGTTTGCGTAATAGGTGTCACGAAAATGGCATAAACGAAAACTTCAAAAATCAATAATGCCGTTCTGGAGCATTCAAAAAACATTTTCTTTTTATAGATTATGTTCTTTGCAAAATATTTCATTTTTTATTACGTTTCCTACACATGCTGAGGAGTAGAATATAAAAGTATTAACAAGAACAAAAAATACGTCTGGACTCGCGTGCATGACTTTATCTGAAGAGAGCCTCTTGCGTTCACTCGTACACTCGTACTTGTCGCCGTAACCCCTACGACCAACCGCTAGGATCGTCGTGAAGTTTTACAGCTGGACATCCCAGTTCCTGTGATGACATATGTTACCACTTCGGGAACACTTTCAAGTAATGGCCGGCATATATGTTTGCGAGCATGGCGTCCCGACTGCCCCATCCGTGACAGAAATGCCACGGGTGGGATGCACGCGTTGCTCATGCGAGCGGGAAGATAGCGGCGACCGGATACCCCCATTACAATCGTCTATCTGGGTAAAAAATAAGGGAAAGGAGGACGCGTTCGAACGCGTTCGAACCGTGGGTAGAGCTAGCGTTGTGTTAACTAATCTTTCCAACCAGAGCTCGGTGTCCTGACTCCCCGCACGATCTTGTCTCGTCCTCACCCTCAATTTCTACCTCCATGGGACGATGAACACACTAGTCGGAGACACGTCCCTGCCACCGTAATTTTAATTACAGCAAAAAAAAAATTCAACTGTGTCTTTGAAGCGTGCGCATATCTAGCTTGCCGGAAGTTTGTTTGTCGAAGTACGGTCACTTCACTTGAGTTCAGTTCAAAGCAGCGCGTTTTCTCGCCCTTGTGGCGCATATGCAAGACGAAGCAGCTCGCTTCGCCGGACCGAATCCACCACTTTTGAAATCATGGTTCCAGTGGTTCCGGTATAAAAACACCTATTCCTGTTTTGTGGATTCGCGAGTGCCCACGGCGGGCGTTCAAGCGAGAGCTTCGTGCCAACGCTCCTGTTGTGCACGCGCGTTCTCCGCCCAAACACCTCGAAGCGGCGATTTTCCGAGAAAGATGGGCTCTCTTCAAAAACCCCGTCTCCGAAGCACCAGCGAACGAGGATGTCGAGCTCTGTCCATAATTAAAGGCGGGCAGCGTTATCGCCCGCCGGCGGGACTGTCGAGTCTATTAGGGACGGATTACGGGCCGGGGTCTCTTCGTGTAAGCCCCTGGGGGATGCGTGACCGGGCCACGGCGGTGGGGCGCACTCAAAGCCTCAATTACGTTCCCTGTCAGATCGGGGAGCAATCTCAAAGTGCCGTCTCGCGAGCCGCAGCTGCTGTCTCTAATGAATGAAGCACTCAAATGCGCCTAATTCCTGGGTCTCCATTTTCCTCCTCCGTTCGTATACACCGGTGGGTGAAGGATGGAACTCAATCTTATCACATCTATGTCGATGATACTCGTCTGCCCGAAACTGGTGAAGGTGGGGGCACATCTGCGTTGGGACGCACTGACCGTTGCCCGCCATTCGACACGTATATTTAGTCGCAACTTTCAGCGATGGTGGTACACCGCGATGTAAGAATTCCGCTCCATGTAGCTCCCGAATGAACGGCTTCACAATAAAGGTACTTGCCTACACCTTCCTGACGTGCGTAAGGCTCACATACTGCTCGCATATAGCAAAACTAGAATAACTAACGCGTCGCCATTTCCAGCCTCGTACTGCTGTTCTAGGGCGATCATCCAGATGACAGCCATATTGATTAAGGCGCCAGTGGTCGTGCAAGTTGCGAATACACCTTTCTATCACATATCAGGAAGGAAGAAATGCCGAGTATGGACTGTCACTCGTTCTTGGACACCGGCAGGGCGAAAGTTCAAACGGACCGTCTCACGACGCCGCCGTGGGGTGGGGGAGGCGATAGTTCTCCCCATAGTCTGGGTACCCCGAACACTCTGTCGGGAAGGACCCCGGCGGAGCGTGATTTGTCGCTTTTACAAGTGCCACGCCTGCCGTCGGCAAAAGCAACAGACGCGGCCGACCCTTCTCCAGGTGGGACACCCGAGACCGGAAGCCATGGACAACTACGCCGAAGCTAGAACCCACCTTTTGCCGACGTTTGTTTGTGTTGTGTGTGCGTGTTTGACTCCGGCAAGTCGATCGTTCTGGGACGAGGAATGCGACCTCCGCGGCAGCACGACGCCTGGGGGTGCTGCGGCGCCTCGGGCTGGTGCGCCCTCGGTGCCGTGTGCAACGTGCAGCTGCGAACTGGATGACCAGGAGAGAGTGTGGTCAAATACTTTACTAGGGGAAGTATTTGGTGTGGTGGACGGACCTGCAGCGTGAGGGACGAACGGGGGGGGACAGCACCAAGGGAAGGGAGGACAGCCATAATTCCCAAGGGTTGTTTTGAACCGGGGAGACGAGGAGAAACGGACTCGGGAGCCGGACTCGTTTTTGGTTGTACTCATGATACCCAAGACTTCTGATTAAACCAACCTACTAAAGAACACGTCGTCATGTCGCTAACAGAGATTAGAGTCGGGAGCTACCATCAGGCCATCTGTGATCGGAGCACCCGGCGGGAGGAACCTATCTTGGACGTATACGCGGGGCCCCAGACATTTTGCAGAAGAGAGCTGCTGCCCACGCTCGAAACGTGCTCCACAACCTCCTGTGGGGTTGGCGCTCCCTAATGGAGAACCCTGTGCACGCCTATGATGATCACGATTCTTGCTTCGGGATTCGTTCTTCGCTCTTCTTATTGGCTCATGCCACAACCTAACTTTCTGCGGAACGATAACGAGGTGCTCGGTAGTGGCCTTGCCCTGCATTTCCTAAATTGCCGATAACTATAATATCCCCCCTAAAAAAAATTAAGAAACAGAAACGAGCAGCTTGGTTTGGTCGAAGAGGACGAGGGGTATATCGAACCCTCTCGAATGCTAAAACTTTTTTTTGCGGCTTATACTTTTTTAGGTGGTATATCCGGCTGTTTTGGGCCATCTGAGGGAACAAAAAATCGATGTTGAAGATGTCACGTTTAAAATAAATTGGATCAGTCGTTAGCGTGAGTTTACCGTGCCAGTGTAAAATATGACACTGTTACACGCGGTATAACGAAACTTTAGTTCAGCACGACTGCTAGCCGGGGGTCTAACATGTATCACTGAGTAGTGCTACACTTTTTCATTATGGGCCGGAGTGGGGATTGAACCCAGGATTTCTGGGTTCCACAACGCTAGCTTTTTCTATATGTGCTACTGTGCATCAACACTAGTTAACACACTCGCCTCAAGTCTCAAGACGATTTTGAGCTCGTTGCACAACTGAGTTCTTCGGGGAGGCTGGAAACAACACGCCTCATCATGGCGGTGGCGGTAAGTTTTATATTTCCAGACAGAGGAGTGAACGCAAACGATTCTTCACCGTGTTCTCCTCGCTTTCTATTTTAGCATCTCCCGAAAAACGTATTTGATATGAAAAATCAGAATGACCCGCTTGAGCAATTGGAAGTTCTTCCGGGTGATCAACTTATTGGTGGGACTGGGCCGAGTCAATCGCTAAGCAAATCATTTTGCTAAAGTATGATATGTGATATTCGATCATTAAAATTTCACGATATGAAATTTCGACCCCTTAGGTCATATCTTAAATAATATGCACTTAAAGATGCTTTCGCCATTTTAAATAGATGAAAAATCTTTTTTTGTGTGTGTGTTTGACCAAATATATTCCATATCACAAACGTGACTCAGCCACATAATTATGTTGTTGTTGTTGCTTTGTAAAAGCCTACAAGAAGAACAGTTTTTATTTAGTTTACTAGTATATGCATGTAACAAACGAAGTAAGTGCAGCACAATTTTCTTGACACTAACGTTTTCTTTGCATCTGCTTATTTCAGAAGTTGAAAAGGCGATAGTCGCGAGGATATAAACCCATATACTTCGCCCTTACAGTTAAGAAAATGCGTTTGAGCGATCATACAAACAGGACTGTCAATTGAGTCAGACTTGACCACGGATGATGTGGCAACTTGTTAGAATATCCCAAGCTGATAATACGGCTGCTTTTTGGAGGCACCCTTAAAGTGTTCGTCTTGAAAGTCAAACCACATGTCCTCACCTGTTGTGAAATAAATATTCAATTGGAGTAGCTTTTTTTTTTTTGTACCGAGCACATCTGACACTTAAACTTTTATCAGACAAAAACGCAAATCGGGCGACATCATAAACGCGAAAAATCAACAGCGAGGACGATGTATTTTGTTACGGGAACAGTTTGCATGTTAAGTATTCTCAAGATTGACCATTGCTATTCAAGCAAGCATGACGAGATATATGCGCCAAGTTAGTTTTTCTTCTCGATTAACATAATCACATCACTTATTTTGCGATGTTGATTATGAGGTGAGAGAACTCCAACGCAATGAAAGGCGGGTGGAAAGACACCAGGGTCGGATTTTGGTCTTCGTGAGAGCGATAGTGGGATTTATGCTGGCTCTCACAGAGCGAGCTAAGATACTTTTAGCATGCAATTAATCTACTCGCGCTTTCGGAGAACGGAAGGTTTTATGCTAAGAAGTGTCATTCGTCGAGAAAAAATAATAATAAAAAAACACCTTCGCGTGATCTGCTAGCGGAAACGAGAAAAAGTGGATCGTCTGCAATGAGAGCGAAATCATTGAAACCAAAACAGATTAAACTTTTATACCATTAAAAGACACTAAAAAAATTAAATAAGTATTTAAAAATATATTTAAAAAATTTTCCGCGCCAAAACAAATAGCGCGGTATGTACCCTGTCAGACTAAATATTGCAAGAACAGAAACGCAGAAAGCGCTACGTGTTTATTTTGCTGGTTTTCCTTTGTCCTTTCGGTTCCTTTTTAACGCATATCATGAGACGTTGACAGACGCTTGTACTAAGCAGTGGCTCGTGCTTGATGGAACACTAGAACGTCGCTTTTATGGTCTCGTCTTGCGAGCGTTGCAGACGGATTTAGACGGGGACGAAATGCGGACAGAAAGTCGTCTGCTTCTAGCGCAAGAGTTGTGGTGACGTCAGAACGACGCCCAGCTCTGATTGGCTTTGATTGAAAGGATAGTGGGTAGACCTCAATGCTAGACGCCTTAAGGACTACCCACTATTTTTTCAATCACCCAATAAGAGCTTGGTGTTCTAACATCATCGCGACCCCTGCAAACAACGTTACTAGAACCCCTCAGTTGGGAAACTGCCATAGAGCCTGCTTCTAAAAAGTGGCTCCGATCCGTACTCGAGAACCGAGCTAATGGCGATCGCAACGCCGCCATTTCTCCCGCAGCGTCCACTCCGGGAACTGCACGGCTGCACGTCGAGTCGGGCAAGGGCCAGTGGCGCCATCTCTCAGGGCCATCTCGCAGTAGCTATGTAAAGAAGCTTTCATGTATCAACTCGTCGCTAAAGGGTGGCGCTGCTATCGTATTTAGCTCGGTCTCGGTGGACGTCAGGGTCCCAGGTTTCAAGGGTGAGTTTCCCAACTGAGGGTTTTAGTAACGTTGCCTGCAAAGAAGCAGACGAACTTGCGCCCCGCATAAAATGGACGCAATCGGCGATGTCGGACGCCGACGCGCCGCTTTCATGGCCGCGTCTTGCGGACAGTAAAGGTGGTAGTACACAGTAAACTTAAAAACACCTATAACGGTGTTTGGAAGGTGTTTCATACCGAATGAACCTTTTCAAAGTGCAATATTTTGTTTAAATATTAGGTGTAATGTCTTTGGTACACTACTGGGCGTATGAAAGAGATTTTGTTGCCCCTTTTGGTGGCTTCTGAAAGGGTTTAAGAAAATATTACACCTTTTACAAAGAAGAAGCTGTTTCAGCTTGAAAGAAACTTTTTTTTTAGTTTGCAGGTCTATAACTTCATTGAAATAATCGACCGGTGTGATGCTAGGCTCTGCGTATAACACATATTTTTGGAAACGTTGGGGGGAGGGGGGGGGGGCTAATCCAGCCAGAAAAAAGGGGAGGATTAGGCACAAAATTAGGGGTGACTGCCATTTCTCATATTTTCGGCTTGGAACTCTAAACCGCGGAGACACCCCATCTCTATCACTATCAACAAGAAGACATAATAGAGTTATTATAATGTACGCTAGAGGTTCCAGTGGCGCTAGTGTGCTGACGCAAATTAAAGCAGGCAGCAACCAGTCGAAAATTGACTTCCTGTAATGCAATTCTATGGGAAAAAGTGAGTGCATTTTCTCCCTGCGCTCGATCATAAGAGCAAATATCCCGAATAATTCGCACGTACTATACTTCGTTTCAGCCTCCGTTCGAGCGCAGCCAAAGCTAAGTGTGGCCGGAGCCAATCACGCGCCGGCAATAGGTCACCCGATTTCGCCTGCACTTTTGTATCACTCCGCTGCGCCGCTGGCCGCCCGTGCTCGCCGAGTATTTCGTCTGCTACGGGTGTATCGAAGGTATCGTCTGCTACAGGTTTAAAAGTGCCCTTTCACGTTCTAAAATTTAGTCACAGGGGATGTCAGTACGTAGGCTGGCCGCTGGCGTCTGTGTCCGAGCTTTCTACCTGTTCGGCATAGTTTCGAGATGTAAGTACACATTGCAAGGTGCCCAATGACCAGGCGGTTGATGTTTCCTTGTATTGTCTGGATATACCAGGGCTCGAGGCGCAGTCCTTTCCACCTGTATCTCGGCGTTCAATGTGACCGGCAGGTAAAGGGGTGCC
This sequence comes from Ixodes ricinus, assembly GCA_037355805.1. Taxonomy (NCBI): domain Eukaryota; kingdom Metazoa; phylum Arthropoda; class Arachnida; order Ixodida; family Ixodidae; genus Ixodes; species Ixodes ricinus. The sequence goes on along the minus strand of JAZHYW010033885.1, from coordinate 37,986 downwards.
CGTATTTCGCCGCGTATCAGTGAATTTTACTGGCCCGGACGCATTTCTTGTTTACAACGCAATCGCGGTACGACGCGGCCGGAGTCTCCTGCCGAATTTGAAAGTAGACATTCATCACGACCTCTCGCGCCTGACGCCCAAACGTGCCTTTGTGAAAGGACGTTTTGAAGTGACTCGGTGAGGAAAGCAGCGAAGCACATGATTCGGCCATTACGGGAACGAAATCACACAGAAGACCTGAGCACTGGAGCCGTGTTGCCAACGGATGTACAGGTCCCCTCAAAGTAAAACGGAGCGCCGGAGCGGCGACCGAACTAGGGTGCCTACATGTCTGTCTGTCTCAGAGTGAAGACATCCATTGTTGCACTGAATGTGTCAGCGCGCGACGCTCTCGCGCACTCGGTGCGTGACCTGGGCGCTAAAATGGCGTCTATGCATTAGCCAAAGCTACGCGCTCGAGCTGACTGACACTGTAACCGGATTGCGCGCACTTCAAAATGCATAAAAAAACGATTGGGCGTAAAAATGGCTGAGATGTCACCACTCAAGCAAAAGCGCGCGCTTGTATGAAGGCACTCTAGACCGAACCAGAGCCGTTTATTGAGAGAGTTTGGCCATACATTGGTTTGGATAGGCGAGCATCTCGGGGCCAACCACAGGCCGCGAAACAGCCCCTAGCGGTGGTCGTGTGATCTAAATATGTGACACGACTATACTTCGTTTCACCTTGCGTGCGAGCGAAGGCAAAACTGGAAGCGCGAGCGCGGAAGCTCCGTGCGTTCAGGCTTTGCTCGAGCGCACGAGCTGGGGATTGGGGTTGTGGGGATATTTATACAGCGTGTAGTTGGTCAGCCATTTAAGGTGCGACGAGTCACTCGCTGTAGATGAGCAATTTAGCCAGTGCAGTACAACCGCTAGCCTGAGGTCTGTTAACGTGCACCACGCAGTAGTGATACACGACCGCACGCCGGTACGATGCTCATCCAGATCGAAACGGGCGGGGGTGGGGCTCGAACCCAGGATCCCTGGGTTCTGCAGCGCGAGCTTTCGCTCCACGCGCGTCGAGCTGGGTGTGCGCTTTAGCCCACTCGGCCACCGATCCCCCCGAGCTGGGGAGAAATGCAAAAGCGCTGGTCTCGAGCTTCTAGCTTTGGCTTCGCTCGCAGATAAAGTGAAACGAAGTATAATTTGAGCCGTGCCGAGCGGAACTCCGCGTCTCAAGACGCTCGCGCACCCCACCCTTTGCACTGCTTTCTTTCAGCCAGTCTCAGGACGCTGTTCTAGCAGTGCAGACAAAGGCATGGGCACGAGCGCGTGGCTTTGGAAAGTGCCTCCTATGCACGAGGTCTCGTGCAAACAAAAGCGTTTCGCTGAGCTAGGCTCACGCGCCTGTGCCTTTGTCTTCACTGCAGACATTTGTGAGATGGAGTAGAGGTCTCCTGATTGGTCGACGCTGTGTCACAAATTTAGTTTACGCCTCTAAGCGTGGGGGAATCTTTGGCGCTGGCGGCGGCCTTGCTGCTCCGCCTATTGTCCAAACTCTCCTAATATACGGCTCTGGACCGAACTGCATCACCGCGCTATCTAGCGGCGCCGGCTTGAACTGATAGGCTACATCTGCGCATGCGAACGTGCCTTCCACTGGGGCCTCCGCTTTCTTCTTCCAACCCGCACGTTATCGGTTCTTCGAGCGGTGCAACGATCTTCCTAAAATCGACGCCTGATAGCACAAGGGGCGGTGCTCATCGACAACACTGGCCCTTTCCCACTTGCCCTCAGCGTTATCTCCGCGTGGTGTGAGCCTGTGTGAGCCCAACACCTAGCGGTGTTTATCGTAACAGCGTTTGGCAGCTCGACACGCCGATAATGCGAGGGCCAAACAAGAAAGACGAAGGACACCGCGAACGGCACGCGCGCATGCGCAGACGGCACCTGTAAGTCGCAGCCGGCGCTGCTAGATAGCGCGGCGATGCAGTTCGGTCGCCGCTCCGGCGCTCCGTTTTACTTTGAGGGGACCTGTACGTGTTTTCACCAAACCACATGCGTTTACATATATTGAATAAAAACGTAAACTTCAAAATTTAATTCCTTTCGTTGCAAATCGTTCTCAGCGGTACACATCTGGAATGCTGTGCAATGTTTACGCACAAAACAGTTATTAAAAAAGAAAAACGTTTTGCAGGCTACTTGTGGTTCCTAGGAATGGTCTCCTCGAAGTTGCAAACCGTCCTTCAGCCTTTGGCTGCGCTCGGACGGAAGCTGAAACGAAGTATAGGTAGCTTGGAACATTTCTCAGTCAGGCCACCGAAATAATTGCTCAGTTACGGCGTTTTTCTTTCAAATTCATCGCACTAAAGACGGTACTAAACGGCTTTGTACGTGTATTTATGTGCACTGTCGGACACTGTTAGCGCAAACACGACGTCGGCGCCTTTCAGCCTGGGGGATATATGGGCCAGACGAACGAAGGACATCTGGAAACCAAGAGAGACGGCAAGAACTACGCAGTAACACTGGATCAGTAACTACCCGTGCATGTACGATCAAAATACATGGAAGACCACGTAATATATTCCGATTTTTAATAAGTAAGTACCGCTTTATTCTTTCAGCTCTTTTGCGAAGATGCTTGTTCTACGTTCAAAATATCACCCGCACGCTCGAAATCTTTGAGAACTAATGCCCGATAAAAGCTGCCAGGCAGAAAAAACTATACGAAGAGACACCTTTCATAGCCAACATGCTTTATTCTTTACGTTCTGAATGTTTTTATCTGCTCATGCACGACGGGGTCATTTTCATACAGTAACAGGACTGGCATATTATCAGTATACGTATAAGCGTCACCGGAATGCTGGCGAGCGTTGAACACACTCTATAGACCTTTCGATTGTAATTTTGCTTTGAATCGTCGCTTGTTTTTATCGACCTGCTGTGGAACACATCTTTGGGACTGAAATGTAGCGAAGTTAAACATCACTCACTGATAAAGAAAAATGCGCCAACTAAAGCAATTACGCGTTTACAATGTTAATCAAAGTACATACTATTCGGTACGACCCAAATAACCAATGTGTCCCGTGTTATTTTTCGGCGAAGAGACAAAATGCACGCGCGTTTTTCTATTGGAATGCACAGGAGCACCGCACTCTTAGAAAAAAGGGTCAGTATAGTCCTCCCTAAAGGGAGGAACGCTCTTGACACATATGTTCCTTCAGAAATGGAGGAACTTTCGTCCCTAAAGCAGGGGAGCAAAAGTTCCTCCGTCGCCTGCATCTCATTATGGCGGCCACGAATCGAGCAAGTCGAGCTCAATAAGGCTTAACGAGAACACGAAGTCTATTGTACGGGGCGAGAGGAGCAGCAAATAAAAACGTAACACGAGCTTTCCGCGAACTGTATTTATTTCCGAAGCCGGCTTCCCCTGCAGGTAGAGAAACCCGTTTCGTAAGCATGCAGTCACTCAGTCTTCTCATCGTCAGCACTCCGATGTTATACGGAGACAACCGGCACCCAGTTACTTCGCGCACTTTTGTCTTACCTTTGCTATTCCTCGAGCCACAGTTCCTTAGTCAACCGCACATCACGGAGGAGTGGTAAACCATTCGCCCACAAAACCAAAAGCCGCTCTCAAAAACAGCAAATCCGAAGCAGCCTCTTGGCTCATTTCAGCACGGTAAGAAGAAATTATGGCGTAGCCGCGTAGCGTAAACGGAGGTTAAATCGCTTGCCACCAGATGGCAGGGTCAAGCGGAGTAATTGCAAGTAGCTGGCTAGGTGGCGCTAAATACCGCCCAACCCATGTGCTAGAAAAAAATTTTATACACTCACGTCACCATTACGCTTTGCACACTTTCATCATACACACTTCTAGATAATCGCACGCTCATCCAGATACATAGCACTGACGCCAGTTCAACACGCGTACACAGAGCGCATATGCACATACACTACACATACCAACATCAATACAACGAATACTACAGCACACCAACCCGATCACTACATCCTTGCTCAGCGTTTCCGCCTTTTATACTGGTCATTTTGAATGTACGGATTTTCTCGGTGACCACCTACGCAAAAAAACTATTCCCGGTATGTTAATTTTTTTTTCAGCAATGTCATACCTCTGAGAGTATTTTGAACGGTTCAGGGGATGAATCTCTTAAATTAACGCTTATGCCGTAATTGTTTGAAAGCCGCTTCACTCCAGTTCCAAGTCGTGTTTGTTTCCCCACACGGCGGATGGATGGATAGATGATTGGTTATGCCCTTTGTAACGGGTAGTAGCTTGCGCCACCTAGCCTGAAAAAAATGCTTTCCTCCTCTTTTTCAATTTTCAATTTCCTTCCCTCTGCATCTCACGACCGTCCAGAAAAAAAGCCCCTCCAACTACCACCGGGCCGGGTAATGAACCACCAGGCTAACCTTTGGGAGCCAGTTTTTATATTTTTGTATTTGTTTTTCTATTTGTGCTGTTCGCGTGCGGCTGAAATTGTCGTCTTGAATTGATCTCTGTGACGCAACTCAAACTGCCGTAACGTCGCCGCCGAGCTCGAGGACTCGCGCCGAGCTGTCCTCTAGGCGGATCCGGAAGAAGCTCCGCTCGCTACGACGCCACCAGTTCAGCCCAGAGTCACGTGTGTTTTACATGCGGCTTTCAACAAGTGACTAAGTAAACAAAAAAGTCAAGAAATTTTCTGTGAACTCATGAATGGTTTTATTATCCAAAGATTATGTTTCCACGAACAGTTTCATTATACAAAGTTTATGCTTGCAGCAACCATCCTTGTTGCCATGGTAAGGTGGTGTTGACTTTGTTACGTTTCGAATCTAACGGTTTTCTTCTACCAATTTACGTTGCCTTTTCCATGTTAGAAACCAGCTTCAACACCATTCCTGTTGGTGTGGTGGAGGCGACCTTTAGCAGGCACTCCAGAGTTGCGTAAAACCCTTTTGATGCTGGCTGGTACATGAAGTTAAGCACCCAGTGCAGGCAGAATGCAGCAATGATTGCCTGCGCAGGGTTCTCTGCATTCAAAATTTGGTTCTCTACTTGAACGAGACACTGGCCAAGATCCTCCAAATCGTTTGTCCAGACGACGGCTGGGTATGCGGAGAACCATAAAGCCTAGAAATATAAATTCAAGTTCTGAGAAATATGAATGTTTACAGTGGGGTCATGTATTTGCTAACTGGCTGTATAAAGAAGGATCTACAGAGGGTGAGCAAATTCTAACGGGAGGTGCTCACTTGAACAAACAACGTTTTAAAACCCCGCTCACTTTCTTTTGGAATAACATTGCAGCCGATATCCTGTTTCTATCTTCTCCAGATTTAACTGGTGGCAATCCGTTAATTGAACAACGTTTGCGGCTATATATAGTCCTATGTTTAAGCATCCGCTTCTTCTGTAATGGAGCCACATAGAGACGGCGCCAGTTTGGTTAGTATGTGCCGCAGTGATACAGGCAAGGCTTATTTCTCAGCAAATCTTTCTAGGGCGGTTTCCTGGCCTAGAGCCTTTTGTGAGGCACCACCGAAGTACTGTCATCGTGAAGTGGTAGGGGGTGCCGGGTAGGAGCACGTGTCCCAGTACTTTTCCTGTAATGAGCCGCCGAAGGACTGTCGCCACAAAGTGCCAAGCTAGCACGTCCCACGCCTTAACGTGTTGCTGGAAAAAAAAAGCTACAGAAAAGGGCATTCACCAAAACGCTAATTCGCTCAAACAACCAGTTTGCTACATTCACTAAAACGTTACCCCATTCTAGCTGTGCATGGACGTGCATGTTAGCCAGCAATGGCACATAGGAAGTGCAACGTTATAGACGCTTTCAGCGTGTCAGTTCTCGAGCTGTCACCAGTCGGCGCGCCCTCCGCGCGCTTTCCGGGCCGCCATAGCCGACCTTCAGTTTGTCGCCGTTCAGGGCTTAAAGTCTCTCTCCAGTCTGGGGGGTCTCACCTAGCTCGAACACAGGAAGATGCCCTCGGAAAGAGGAGGGGGGGCCTCTCTGTGCTTCTTCGATAACATTAAACCGGCACTTCTTCAGCTTCTTTCTACAACTATATATTTTTTCAATTTATTCAGGACTTGCCATCTCTGTTCCCCAAGCACGGGACTAACACAGAGGGAGCTTAGGTAAAAGGGGGTCTCAGACTCCCCGCCAAAATTGGAGGGGTCTCGGACCCCTGAGACCCCTCAGACTTTAAGCACTGTCGCCGTTCCTCCGCGTTGTGTGCTGCATCGGCCACCGCTGGAGCTTTGTTTTCGTGTCCTTTTACGTTCCGAGTTGAAATCATGTGTTTTCTTTAGGTCTTTTCGATATTTTGGGCCTTCTTTTAATCATTTTATACCTATATTTCAACATAGCTCTTGTATTTTCTTATTTATGGAATGGAATCGGACAGTGAATGGATCTACGATACAAGATTGTGGCCTAGGCTTCAGAAACCATGAAGTTCATCACATTCTTACGTTTCTGTCGCTAAAAGGGCAGTCAACACCACTGTGACAAGTGCAAATTTCAACTGACGCAGTAAGGCTATCAAAGTCGTGCTTCTCGCTGCATGTGTGCCCTTGTTTCCGTAAAGCCGAACCTGAATTATAGCGATTCAGCGAGGGACGAGACGAGCGACGGCGACAATGACGAGAGTTAGCGACGAGCGACAAAGATTTCTCAGTGTCGCCCGTCGTGTCGCTCGGTTTTGGATTTCTAGAAAACGTCGCTCACTGTCTTGGTCGCTTGCTCCCGTCGCTTCCATGCGGTTTGCTTCGTCGCGTGACTGACCGGGTGAGAGCGAAGCGGGTCGCCGTCGCTTGTCTCGTCGCTCGCCAAATCGCTTACATGCGGTATATACGTAATTAATTTCGATGCACACAGCATTGAACCATTAGCAAACCGCATGCAAGCGATTTGGCAAGCAATGAGACAAGCGACGGCGACCTGCTTCGCTGTCGCTCGGTCAGTTGCGTGACGAGGCAAACCGCATAGAAGCGACGAGAGCAAGCAACCAAGCCGGTGAGCGACGTTTTCTAGAAATCTAAAAACCGAGTGACGCGAAGGGTGACAGTGAAAAGTCTTCGTCGCTCGTCGCCGACTCTCGTCGTCGTCGCCGTCACTCGTCTCGTCGCATGCTAAATCACTTACATGCGGTTCGGCCTTACGGAAACAATGTCTAAAGCGCGCACATGCAGCAAGAAGCACGACTGTGATAGCCTTACTGCGTCAGTTGAAATTTTCATGTGTCGCAATGGTGTTGACTGCTCTTTCTTAACGACAAAAACTTGTTTTTAAGTGGGGGGGCGAACCAGACACCCGCCCCCCCCCCTCCCCAGGGCCGGGAGACGGTGCCCTTGGTATTCCTTAGGCGCCGCCGGCCAGTGTTTGCCCTGCCCAGTGGCGGCTGTTTCAGGGGGGGGGGGGCAAAACACATGCCTTGCCCCCTCACTCTGAGAACTGGGGGGCAAGCGCCCCCTTGCCCCCCCCCCCCCCCGATTGGCACACCTATGTGAATGTGATTAACTTACATGGTCTCTGAAGCATAGGCCATAATCTTGCACCGTCGATCCATTCGCTGTCCGATTCCATTCCATAAATAAGAAAATACAAGAGCTATGTTGAAATATAGATATGAAATGATTGAATGAAAGCCAGAAATATCGAAAAGACCTAAAGAAAACACACGATTTGAACGCGGAACGTAAAAGAACACGAAAACAAAGCTCCGGTGGTGGCCGGTGCAGCACACAATGCGGAGCAACGGCGAGAAACTGAAGGTCGGCTATGGCGGCAGGGTCACGTGACGTCAAGATGGCGGCGCCCAGGAAATGTTGCCTGAAAGGGTCTATACTGTAGGTCATTATATTGTAGTTGCTCATGTATCTCTTGGTGTATTCATTCAGTTCAATCCAAGGATACCCCATGCCCAACTTCAAAAAGATATACAAAATTCCATGCGCAGCAAGATCCTAAAAAGAAACGAAACACAAAACCAGTTACCGAGTCCTTCAGGAAAGCTGTCCGTTCCTTCACCATTCTTGGCAGTGTCATGAGGAAAGCCAAAGTCGTCATACCTTGGAGGCAAGAGGAAGAAGAGCCAGAACTCGAAGGCTATGTCAAATCTCAGAAATTAAAATCTGAGTATGCGACACAATGAAAAACAGTGCACTGAAGACAGGACAAAAGAGAAAAAGAACACTTAAAACAAAAAGGCACCGGCTCACAACTGATAATTATGAGTAGAGGAGGAAAACAACGCACATATTTATTGAAAGAGAAGAAAGCACAATAAAATCAAACAAATTACGAAAAATAATGGGAAACTTAAAAAAGACATACATGGAGGGCAGATCACAGGGCTGACGAATACTTTTGTCCTGTGTTCTGTGCGCTGTTTTTCATCATGTTGTCTGAATACCAACGGCTTAAAGGGGCCCTGCAACAACTTTTTGACTGGTTTTTAATTTGCACCGAACCTGAGCGCACTGAACGTAGTAACTTAATGAAACCTTTCTTTTCTCAAATTTTGCTTTATCTTAAAAGCTATAGGCAAATTAGAATTACAAAAACAAGCAAAAAATAACCTGCTTCATCACGTCGTAGGTCCTGGCTTGAGTGGCCGTGAACTAGAGGAGGGGTAGTGAGCCATTCGAGCGCTCGCGGCTGCCGCACTCCGTGTCCACGGCTCGAGAGGGCGCCACTAAAGCATGTGTTGGATAGGCTGTATGAAGCGGGCGACCAGGGCGGCTCGCATTGCATTTGCTGCACGATTAAAGACTATTTCGGCATAACACTTAATTGGCCTCAAACGACAGCAAACACGGGGTAAAGATCAGTTCAGAACGGGAGCCACTCCGCGCTGCCATACCGCCAAATGGCCAAATCGCCAGCAGGGCTGCGCCAAAGGCCTTTGAAACGCTCGGAACCAGTCTGATCCTCGAGCCGGTATACGACCGCAGCACCGCCGCGTACACCTGGGATCTTTCTACACTCGCTGTTCGTCGGCGCCTGATCCCACTACTCCTTTCTAGTATGCGCCGCCTTTTCCGCCGCTTGGTGGCGTGTATGTCGACGGGTCATTTCTTGTTTCCATACTTTATAAACTGCATTTGTTTCTTTTCTGATCTAAACTACTGAACAAAAACTACTTTCATACATGCTTGAAACGGTTCGCGACACTTATAATTTGTATCTCGACTAGAAAAAAGCTTTTAGCGGCTCTGACCAGTAGTAAGGCCAGGACCTAAGACGTCGCATATCGCGCGCTTTCGGCAACGTGGGTCGCCCTCGTAGGTGGAGGAGGTTTCCGCGTCGTCCGGTTAAAATATGACGCACTGATATTTAGTTTCCCTCTCCGTGCCCGCTGGCTTGCCCGAACCCCAAGAGACGTGGAAACCGCAAAAAAGGTAGATGCTCAAATATGATTGCAGGGCCCCTTTAACCCACGAATTTGCTACAGCTGAGTACGCAAATACAAGGAAGTTTAGTTGGTTTGATACTCACAGCCTCCATCCGGAACCGTCGCTGCCTTCGCAAGCAGCTTCAGGCTGACGCCCTCAACTTTTTTTCCCGCCAAACGTAAAAGTGTTGGCATGTGCCTCTCCGCCAGCGATTCGAGCTCCTGGGGGTGCACACTTGTGATTCTTTCAAACTCCAGAAAAACCTAAGACGCAAATGTATAGCAATGAGAGTACTTAAGTACAAGCTGTTCAGTGTTCCTCACTTACTTCCTTCACCTCCGACAGTGCAGGGTAGGTTTCAAAAATGTCTGTCACTGAGGGGCACTCTTCGGCAATCCATTTCTGTCTTGCGGCGAATGTCCTTTCCATAGAGTCTGCGATGCTCAGTACATTGGGACATGCTTTTGTGAACTCCTTCTGCATAGCAGCTATGTGTGCCTTCACGCTGAGTTCATCTTCCAGTGCCTCAACATTCCCTGGCTGGAAGAGTGAAAATTTTGAAGCATATATTGTTAACATACAAATTCAATAGTAGAGGCTGATTTGATGTGCTTCAGATCTGAGCAAGTCGAATTGAGCGAGCCGATAATAAGCACCTTCTTTAAAGTTTGAAATATTCTTTATGGTCCCTTTAATCCAAAGGAGGGTAAAAGGCAGTTTGTTGTGAACATTTCGAAGCTGGAAGTCAGTCTGTATTCATATGCATGGTGTGTTTTATGTGTCGCAGGTACGGTAGCCAACTGTATTAGTGCTGCACTGCAGACTTGACTATAATTGCTACTAGAATTTCCATTTCCCAAAGGCAAAAGAGGAAAAGAAGCTATTTCTGCTACTAATTTTTTGCTCTACACGAAAGTGAGATACAAGAAATATTCACCCTACGGCAGATCCGTTTTGCAGAAATGTTGTCATCGTCATGATTATCATGCTGCGTGCGCTTCTTTCCAAACTTCTTCCTCTTTTCTTGAATAACACCAGTCTCTTCTATTTTTCCACGTTCATACTTGCACTTAAACCTCAGTGCGCGGTGCCACGAGTCCTACAAAATACGGCACTATAGCATAAAGTTGTAAAACAGTTTTTAACACTAACATGATTCAACTTACAGAGCCAGTGCCCACTGCATCACGGAGAACATCATATCGCAGCACAAGCTGCCGACAAACTTCAAGGTACAACCGGTTAGGATACCTATAAAAGATGTGAATACATAATCAAAACGAAAACATAACATCACAAAGTCTCGTCATTCTTTAAGTGAAGGTTTTAAGCATGAAATGCTTTTAGCTTGTGTTTTAGCCAAACTAATGATGCAACCAACACAAAAAATAACCTCAGAACCTCCCAGGTTTCAAAGTAAATTTTAAACATGTTGAATAACCTGAGACTGGGGCAGAAGTGAACAAATAAGTCGAAGGAACAGAAAAGGACAGGACGACGTCTCAAACTCAGCTACCAAGTTTATTTAGTCCGCCTCCTTATATAGCCCACAATCAGCCACCACCAACACAAAGGGACAACCTCTTAAAAAAGAGCTTGTCCCTTTGTGTCGGTAGTGGCTGACTGGAGGGTTTGGCGTTTTAACTGGTTAGAGGTTGCCCCTTTGTGTTGGTGGTGGCTGATTGTGGGCTATATAAGGAGGCGGACAAAACAATCCTGGTAGCTGAGTTTAACACGTCGTCCTGCCCTTTTCTGTTCCTTCGACTTATTTGTTCACTTCTGCCCGTCTCGGGTTATTCAACATGGTTAACATTCATCAGCTCGCCTGCAACCTTACTATATTATCTCTTAAATTTTAAAGTCGATTTCAAAATCAGGGCCACATTAGGAACCACATTTTCTTTGATAGAAGAAAGAGGTTAGCACTGGCAGTATTTGAACCCAGGCCAGAGCCAAGTAAGCAGATTCCCTGACCGACACTTCAGCCCTCTCGACCACCACAGTACACTCCTTGAGCGTGTTTAGATTTGCTACTGAAGGCCATGTCAGCAAGCCTCGTGTGGGCGCATGGTTTACATGCTAGAGAGCCACTCGCTAGGGACAAGCTAGCCGGTGTGTGCAGGCTTATACAGAGCTGGTGTTCGTCCGCCCTTAGTTGCACCCCGCTCTCGGTTGCATTATGCGATCACATAAGTTTACGCTATCATGTTACGTTTACGTGATCATGTGTCGCATAGACTTGAGCTCTCGTTACGAAAAGTAATCAACAGTCAAAATTCTGAATTAATGGGGATGAACTAGTGCTGTTGATCACATCTGCTGCATTCTCCGCTCCGCTGGTGTTCTTTCTGCTGTTGTTAGACCCTCGCAGTCTGCAAGTGTTCTGCTTTGTGAGGACCGAGGCATGCACGCCATGATGCCACATGTTACGGTATGGCGTGTGGTGGCGGAAAGTATGACAAGCTTCTGGCCAAGAATATGCTAAGTTATCCCCTGCACAGCATTTGTAGCACAAGAGCACTAAAGAGAAAGACTGTCACGGAGAAGGACGCTCGTCTTTCTCTGTGAACACACATTTCATGCTTACATCTACTTTTGGGGATCGGATAGTTGCCCCATAGTGTTTTTTAGGACAAGCCGACGCTGCTGCGCCTGCTGCTCCATTGATATCGTCATTCATTAGTACCAGAAGCTAATGTAGCAGCTGTTGCCTGTGAGGTAGCGTGGTAGTATCTTGAAAAAATCAAAATTTTGTACGGGCATCTGTTTTTTTCACTGCATGCTTTTCAAAAACAAACTATAGTATGTTTTTGTTTAACATACCTGCACTTATGACTGTGCATTCTTGGACATTTCATAACAGGTAGCGCTCAGCTATATATGTACAGTTGACACGCAATAAAACACGGATAGTGGGTGTATGGTTTTCGATCCACGCTGCATCACTTAAAAGCACAATGCTGAGGCTTGAGATGCACCGATCAAGGGTCTAACACATCAAAGCGGAAGCCGCACACACGCACACCATACTATATAATTCAGGCGGCGCAGCATCTTACGGAAACCATGTGTCCCCTGTTCGTGTTTCATTTCGTGTTTCCTCTTTCAAGTAACAGGGTAGATACATTTTTTCTGTAAGGATAATGTTATTGAAGTGAAGGTACTTTAGACAGTGTCCTAATTATGCTGACATTTCAGAAAAAATGGCTTCCTCATCTGAATATCTCCTACATTAGGGGAGAAAAAATATTGATGCCTCGGGGGCCACACTGCAGCATTCATGTCAAGGGACGTATATGCAAGATCTGATTTCTCTTAAGATTCTCCGACTGGCCTTCGGGAAATTGAAACAGTATCTTGCCATTAGGAACACAGTCAACTAGGAAAATGATGGATGTTTGGTTTTGCTTCACTCGTGTAATGTGATGACAGTCATAGACACAATCTGCAACGTTGAGCTGATGAGTTAAGGGCCCCACGTTTCAAATCATTCTGATATTCGGCTTTATACTGTTCATCTGCGAGAACAGCTGCGAAAAGAGCATACATTAGCTTTAAAAACAAGCATGTTATCACCACAAGTTTTCAAAAAGTCTCTGGGAGGGATTGGTGGCTGAGTGGGCTAGTGCACACCAGCTCAAAGCACGTGGAGTGAAAGCTCGTGCTGCAGGATCCTGGGTTCAATCCCCACCCCTCCCCGTTCCGATTTGGATAAGCATTGTACCGGTGTGCGACCGTGCATCACTACTGCGTGATGCACACTAAAGACTCCAGGCTAGCGGTTGTACTGCACTGGCTAAATTGCTCATCTACAGCTGGGAGCCTCGTTGCTTGTTGAGGCAGACCAGGCCCTAGGCTGTATAAACATACACACACCCCAATTTGTTTCAAAAAGTCTCTGTACAAGAACCATTTGTAGATTTTGTAGACATTTCTTTATTTACATTTATTTATTTATTTAAGCACCCTAAGGGCACTGTCCGGCATTATTCACAGTGATATCCAGAGAGATAGCCCCCCCCTAAGGACAAGAGCACATTAGAGGAAAATAAGAAGTGGGCTAACCTTTCAAGTGCAAAATTAAGTTAAACTTAAGCCGTGAGGGAAATAGAAAATTATGCCGAAAATTGGGATGGGCTACCTTTTGGGGATGGGTCATCTCTTGGGATATTACAGTAGGGGGAGATGGTCAAATACATTTTATTTGACCACCTCTAGCTGCATATATTTAATTAGGACTTGTATATCTAATAAGAGCACTAGATGACTGAAAGTTAAAGAAAATAAATGCCTCAGCAAATCTCTTTGGGAGTCACAACTGGTCTTCAGGTTTGTGTTTTCCTCATCCTTGAATAAATGGTCTTATACCAAAATCTGTCTCTGATTAAAGGGACCATTACATGATTTTCCACCAAATCTGAGTCTGCTTTCCTCCTGAACTCAAAGGAGCTATGAGAGAGCATGTGGTCATGACGTCCAATTCTTGCAGGACTAGGATATGTTAGAGCATTAGTAGCAGAACTTCAACTTTGACGGTATTGGTGGACGCAATGCTTTTTAGCTTCTATCGCGCTCTTTACACAGAACCCTTGACAGTGCAGGTCACTGATGGAGTACTGTAGTTTCACCATCGACCTTGTCGTTCGCACTAATTAAATTTCATAGGTAATTTAGTTCTGCATCCTACATGTGGAGATATATGATGATGAATAGTCAGCATGTGAAAAATAAATGTGCCATAAAAATACAGCTAAACATATTAATGGTATTCCCAAGCTTTCATTCCACTACAATGTCAATTTAATTTAAATTTAAACTTTATTGACTGTGTCCACAAACATTTGGGGGCCTGCTTATATATGTTAACTAAAAATTTTTAAAAATAAACCCCTGATGCAGCCCAGCTACACCTAATCACTGTGATTCATCAACGTTTTCCCCACACCCAAGTTCAAAATACCCTTCCCGAAATCTCAAATAAAAAATAATAATAAAAACATGATTGCGACAAATGATGCGTGCAACTTGTCAGAATGTTGCACTCTCATATGAACTAAACGCAATTTTATTGTACAAACTTTACAGCCACGTTTATGCTGTCAATTAGCATTCACTAATTTTTAATTTATTTTTTAATACACGACACACGGTCATCTACCATTCTACCCTAGAAGGGTGTTTACCCCTCAACATAAGGCTGCTCTGCGGCGAAGCCACATACACGAAATCATGAATATTACTCCGTGGGCGCAACTTCTTTGTGGTGCACCAGTGTGTGGTGAGAAGCGCACTCAATGGAACTATTTAAACCGCTCAAACAGACAACAAATAATGATAAATAACCCGAAACTTCTGAGTACTGTGTCGTGATCGGTGAGAAGATATCAAATCACACGTTATTCAGAGCGATGCACAAAATTGTTGAAACTATGTGCAAGCTTACCGTAGCAATCTGGCAGTGTAGCAACGACTGAGTTATTACTTTTGGTTCTGATGAAACGAAATAAGCTATTGGCACAGCGTTGGCACAAATTACCCGTGTTTTGGTAAAATGTATCAAGATCAGAGTAAGCACTTAGGCGCAGTTTGGCGCAAATGGCGCAGCAATCACATCACTGGAGATACTTACAAAGTGTATCTGAAAAGGTCATGGCAGAGCCATTCTATGATCCGATTTCTGAGCTTTGTTGGCACACCCGATTTCTTGTCGAGTGAGCTTAGTCCAATGGCAATATCCGCTGGTACTTGTGGAAGCACATACTTTGCCGGATCAAGCTTCTCCAGTTGCACTTGTGCCGAGAACATGGGTGACAACTTAGGGCTGCAGATTTAAGGTTCAAGTAAAGTTAGGCATCAAATATAATTCCTGTTTAATCTATTACTATGTATTGGCACATAGCTTGAGCAACTCTCACAGTAAATGAAACAGCCTTACTTCTCCCCTCTGTTAGCGTCAGTGCATGGTAGACCTGGTGGATGGGCTTCATTGGAGTTGGTTTCTAGTTGGATAGCTCTAATTTTTGATCCTACAGAGAGAACAGTTTCCTCATCCCAGTCAAGGTAGGAATCAAGCTGAGCATCATAGACCTGAAAACAGTGCAAAGGACAAGCATATATGATTAGTGTATATGTGATCAACAAACAGTTTTTGATGTTCGTAAGAAAAATTTTGCTTGCATGTATCTATCTATCTTCTCTGAGCGACACTTAAAAAAAATAAAGAACACTACTTAAATTAAAGCACTACCTGTGGACACCTACAAGCAATCACATGTGATGCGTCTCGTAAGTGCTGCAGTGGACCTCCCACTCCATGGCATATTATTTGAAACACACAAGCAGTTTTCTCATTCCCTTACAAGTACATTATGGCAAGATTTATGCTTCCCATTCTCCCTCACTGTTGTGCAGCCACTCGTTACAGCTACATTACACAGCAGACAGTTTGATTCCCATATGCGCAAAAGTCAGCACGTTGACGTATAAGGAAGTTACCTTCCTAAAATATGTCCTTTACTGGTCACATTTCCCCATTAAAATTATATTAAAAGCAAAAAAAGAAAAAAAAAAGCTGACAGCACACTCTGCTTAAACCGAAACTAGTGCAAATGCGATAGCAATTGATATTCACTTTATTAAATTGTATGCATGGGTGAGGGGTAACCGGTGTATATATGCACCGCTATTACAACGAGAGGTTGTGCAACAGATGGCAACATGTGGTTGCACAACTGCTGGTTGTCCAACAGGTGGTGTTGCACCACTTGTTGTGCAACACCACCTGTTGATACAACAACACCCAGTGATACACGCGCCGTTCGAAAAGGGTGACCCAAATGGCATGAGCTCTCCGCGTAGTGCGTATAGCCATTTCCGGTCGAGTCGCACTACGTAGTGCTCGCAAGAAAAACAAAAGAGGGGGGGGGGGGTTAGCCCCGTAATTTTAACCGCATTAACTACAGCGAAAAGTCAGATTTTTTTTTTCGCACTAGGAGTTGAGTTTTGGAATTTTAAAGCTAGGAAGATGCGGCCAGTAAAAAACCTATTTGAGGAAAGTTGCTACTACATACGTGGAGTCGATTTTTTTCGGCTCATTTTAGGTACTATGTGGTTCACATAGAACGCGCAAAGCTATGATAACAATTTTATACGTACGCAAAAATATTATCATACATTATCGTTATACGCACCTGAATCAGAACATTCTCCAGGCCCGAAATGATCTCCGGAAACTTGATGAGGAAAGCATGTCTCACATCAGTTTCGCTTGCATTTGGAGGCAATCTTAAAGGGCGACAAAACTTTTCGTAACAGCCTACACACCGTAACATACTGCTCCTAAAATCGAGGGACCAATCTTACGTTTTATGAAAATAATTGTGACTCAATATTAAGCCGCAGGGGGTCCTAAAAAAGTTGAGCGGTTTAACTGCGCGCGGAACTTGCGTCTCACGTCTCCAAGCGCACGACGAAAATGGCGCGAGGTCGCCAAAATCGTGCGTGCGAACACGTAATACGGTAATACTAGCACACACACATATATATATATTTTTCAATTTTGTTCCTATTTTTTTTAAAGTTATTACTGTTTCATGATATAATATTAGTGTCACAGGCTTCCCTGTCTCGAAAAACTGAAATGACAGAGGCGCTAATAGCCATTCAAAAACTTAATTGCGCTGATCATTAGCGTAAAATATTTTGTTTCCAATTAACACGTTATCTGGGTTAAAATGCATTTCATTCATATAGAACAGCGCTGCAACTTAACGCAACAGCGAATTCCCTCCCGAAGCCCGACTTCGACCTGCGCCTAACTGCGCTGGGAGTCAGTTCTTGTTCTGTTTGCGGCTTCGCTGGCGCGCCTCGAACTGTGGTACATAAACGGAACGGTGTGGAGCATGCCGATCATACATATTGTTTTATTTTGCAATGAATATTCAAAGAACCATATGTATTCAGTTTAGAGTGGAGTTGGTAAAGCGAAACTACACCCTGTCTGGTTAAAACCGTGTAGTTGACGCAAAGGCATCGTCGGGCGAAGGGGAAAGGGCAAGCACTAGGAAGCCTGGAGTGGAGAAGAGAAACACTTCTCCCTGCCTTTACCCTCCTTTTCTTCCCCGCCTCCCTAGTGCTTTTCGCTTTCTCCCTTCCCCAGCGCTGCATTTCCGTCCACGGCACGGTCGGCACCACTGTGGTCGGCACGGTTTTAGTGAAACGGAGATAACGCGCGTCGCGCGCGATACGCCCCGTGATATCAGCGCTACAACCGAAACCGGTCAGTGCAACGAGTCTCCGCCACGGGTAGTATGACAAAAAAAGGAACATTCTCCTCAAAGCTTCCCGTGCAATACGTTTATCTGTGGGAAGAAGAGATTTTGCCTCGGACTCCAGCAGCCCAATGGAGAAGATGCAAGGTCAGTGACAGGTGCGTGAAACGGCATGATACCTTGACTGCTGCATCATCAGCACTTTCACCAATTGGGAAAACAAGAGGCGAGCGCAATGCCTCGGGATCTTGTAGGCTGCCCAAGATGTGTATACACGGCGACGTCCATCAAATGCGTTGTGAACCACATGGTTAAGCACAGCTGCGAGACAAACTTTCGAGTGGTTTGTGGGATCGGTGGCTGTGCCGCATCTTTTAGACTTTATGGTTCGTACAGAACACATGTCTATCGCAAACACAAGGCTGCCATGGCAACGGTTTCAACTGAAGCCAGACTCCAAAAGGCAGCCGATGAACCTGACAAAGAAACTGAACATGAGAGCTTACACTCGCCAAGTGCATCATCACAAGAGCCATCCTCTGAAGCACCAAGGGAAGACAGGAGAAGTGCTCTTCGAAAACGGCTGTTGTTATTTCACCTTAGGATTACCGAGGAGCTGAAGCTAGCACACAGCACTGCTGATGAAATCCTGAGTGTTATAAGAAATGTGGTGTCTGAAGTCCTTGAAAGTATCACGGAACAAACTCAAGATATCCTCGAGAAGGAGAATGTTGCCACGTCAGTGAGAGAGAAGTTGGCCTCACTCCAAAATGCTGAGCATGTTGTCGAGGACATATTTTCAGGGATACAGACCACCTACCTCAGGAAGAAATATGTGATGGAGAACCTCTCCTACACAGACGTTCTGGTGATGCCACTTCAGACGGGCAACCAAGCATTGCAAGAGTCGGTGTGCTATGTACCTCTATCGCCACTACTGGGAAATCTCCTGTCATCCACTGAAATCCTTGAAAGTGTCATGCAGCCTATACATCAGTCCAAAGTCCTTCAAGACATTACTGATGGAGACTTCCTCAGCCAACAGCTGTTGCGCCAAGAGGACAGTGAGACACCGACCATCTTCCTCCTCCTTTATTCAGATGAGCTTGAGCTGAGCAATCCTCTGGGTGCGGCAGCAGGGTCTCACAAGATCCTTGTGGTGTACTTCTCGGTGATCAACATCCATCCAAGGCACCGGTCAAAGTTGAGTGCCGTGCACCTCCTGCTGCTTGTCAGGTACCCGATGGTCAACAAGTACGGCTTGGATCGAGTTCTCGCTCCCCTTATCCAGGACTTGAATTATGTCCATGAGCATGGCGTGCATGCACAAGGGAAGCACTTCAATGTGGTGACAGTAGCATTCACCGGGGATAACCTTTCTATGCACAAGATGGCTGGCCTCCAGTGCTGCTTTAGTAGTGGCCGCATATGTCGTTTCTGCCTTGGTCGCTACGGGAATCTGCAAAAGCTTTTCTCCGAGGCAGATTGTACGATGAGAACACGCGCAGGACATGAAAGCCACCTGAAAGCATTCGCTTTGAATCCAGCCCTAAATGGCCCATTGTATGGCATCTCTGCCATTCCTCCACTCCAGGGCATCGCAGAGTTTGACATTACATCACAACTCCCCCGGATGCAATGCATGATATCTTGGAAGGGGGAATGAGCGTTGTCATGCAGCGTGTCCTGCATGGTCTAGTAGAAGATGGCATGCTTCAAAAGTCCGACGTGAACAAGGTGAAAAGCTTCACTTATGGATTTCACGACAAGAAGGCTGCCCCTGTTGCACCTAAAGAGAAGTTTCTGCAAGGAAAAGCCAACCTGCGTGGCACAGCAAGCCAAAAGTGGTGCTTATTCAGGCTCCTCCCGCAGATCTTTGGAGATTCTGTGCCTTCCGATAACCCACATTGGTTAGTCTACGTGGCCTACAGACATTGCATCGACATTATCCTAGCAGAGAGGATTCCACGAGACTGCATTTCCTATCTCCAGATCAAGATCCGAGAGTTTCTGGAAGCATTCACATTGCTGTACCCATCTACACCAGTGACAGCAAAGTTGCACTACTTGCTCCATTACCCAGGCTTCATACAGAGGTTTGGCCCACCACGTCGGTACTGGGGAATGCGCTTCGAGGCTAAACATGCCTACTTCAAGACTATCGCTTCGAACGTGCGAAACTTTCGCAACATCTGCCGAACACTAAGCACACGTCATCAGCTGCTGCAAGCCTACGAGCTCTCGGGAAAGCTTTTCGAAAGCTGCATTGAAACGACTGGTTCTGTTGTGGTGGAGGTAACCAGCCTTTCACAAGAAGAGCAAGCCGCTGTTTCCCTCATCACGCCAGAAGCTACCCTTTGCTCTGTGAAGACTGCCAGCGCAAACAGCCGTATGTACCGACTGGGGGACGTGATCGTCTTTGATGTGCAGAACGACACCCCAATCTTCCTCCAAGTCGAGAAGCTGCTGGTGGTTTGTGGATTATTGATCCTCCTTTGCCGACGTCTGAAAACTGTGTGCTACTCCAATCACAGGTGCTCCTACATTGTGGAAAAATGCAACGACATTGTGGCAGTGACACCAGGCAACGAGTTTGACTTGTGCTCACTTGACCTGTACAACTCTGGCACATTCTACGAAGTTGTGCCTCACTTCGCAATTTTGCAAGCTTAACACCACAACACAAGGGGATACATTCCGGCCCAACACAAGAAAACCGAACATACCGACAAATTAGAGCAAACATAAGCAATTACGATTTACATTTCCTTCTCCGAATGCGTCTGTTTTTTTAGTGAATTTGGAAAGTTATTTTTATTAGTGCTATCATTACATCACAGTTAATCGTGCCATCTTTAACAATTTTCGTGTGTGTGGTCATTTTTTTTAAATTATATTTCTTGTGCTTTTTTTGTCCATTCTTCATGTTTTATTTTTTGTATTTGAATTTTTCCTAGCATGCTTGAGTGGGTTTTTAATTTTGTTGGTGCACCGATTCTCGCCTTCGTCATCTTTTTCGAACTTGCTAGAGAGGACCTACTCCTGGAATTCTGTAAAGTGTTAAAAATGCTTTTACAATCTTGGTGCATATTCATGTTCTACTTTGAACTGTAGGGGAGTAGGAACTCTGCCAGGCAGCAATGCCTTTTGTTTCTGCCTCCCTGCCTGGCAATGCCAACGAAAAATCAAAAGAAAAAAAGAAAGGCCATCTTGCTCTGAAAGAGGGTTCCCCAAAAATATCCTGAGATTTGCCTTATCTTGAAATATGATATAGAAATTAAATCTTTATTAAAATGTATGTGAAGAAGGTATGAAGGAGACAAATCTGACTGTGCCAGTTTTTGAGAATATCAATAAATATATATTGAAAAACCTTGAGAATAGGAACAGGGAGGACAAGAACAACACCATCTCAAAACCAGCACAGAGATGATTTAACTTCAGGACAATATTCCTTCTTTTTTCGTTGCATAGCACGAAACACATGAAACAAATCTCCACGTCAGCTGCACACTCTACATCGTGAAAGTCCCGAGCACTGAAACATAGGCTTAAAAACAGTTTGAAGGGTGCAGGTTACGTGAAGATTTGTTTCATGCTGCTGCGAAGAAAACAAAAAAGATTGTCCTGAAATTAAATAATTTCTGTGCTGGTTTTGAGAAGGTGTTGTCCTTGTCCTCTCTGTTCCTAGTCTCGAGGTCTTTCAATACAGATGTGCATCAGCTCGCTTCCATTTGTACTCTAATTTTATTAATACCGTAAAATACCGGACAAGTGCCCACAATTAACATTTCCAAAACTTTGGAATTTTGATCATATGTTAAGCACCCACCCCTCCAAAGCACTGCAAATATTCACCACACTGTGGCAGCTGCGAGAACACCAGCAGGGATGAGAGGGATATCTACTTCCTTGCGATGGAAAGGGAAAGACTTCTTGGGCAGGGGAAACCAGCAACTGTATTATCTAGGTCACTTGGGTACAGTGAGAGGTTCCTACAGCGCTGGAGGTCAGCAGCCCAGTTATTGCCATGTCAGGAGCGATAGGGGTGAAGATAATGCGGTGTGACAATGAACACTTCTTGGAAACAAAACCATTGGTCACAGGGCTTTTGTGAGACACATCTTGATAAAGTGTGCACGCTGTCGTGGTCACCTTTACTTTGTGGACGCTGCCGCCATCTTGGTTTTTACTGCTTCAACCAGACAAGCGTCCATGTCTAGACTAACCCATTTTTCAGTGAAAGGGGGTGGGCGCTTCCCTGGTATATTATGGTAAATGTCTGTTTTTTAAGTTTGGCCTCTGTTTGGACAGACTTCATGTGCTACCTGTTTGCATCAATAGAGAATGTATGACCACCTTGGTGAGCATGGACAATGAGAAGAGAAACACAAGCACGTAGTCACTATACAAGGCCTCCTCGCTTTCCGCCCCAAAATTGGGGACTGCCTGGGCCTAGTGCTATTACGAAATAAATTATCTGTTGGGTAGAAAGAAGGTTTCAAACAGGGGCGGATCCAGAACTCCGTTTTGGGGGGGGGGGGCGGAAAATTTGTAAGGATACTATTTCCCCATTCTTTCTCGTGCACCAGGGGGTCCACCCATGTAAAATTGCCCTCCGAAAAGCGGGGAGGGGGGGTCGTCTTGATTTGGGGGTGGCTGCGCCCCCCCCCCCCAACCCCCTTGGATCCGCCACTGGTTTCAAAAGGCTGCTTCTTGCTCGTCTCAGAATATAACATGCAGCTGTACCACTACTGTGGTGCCTGGTAAACCTTGCTATTCAGAGAACATTTCTGTCCTTCAACATTGAAGCAAGAATGAAAATGCAGGCCAGCTGGCATACAGCTTCCATCACAATCACCAGACCTGAGATAATAAAAAGACGGACTATCACAGACATTTCTAAACCAATTTATGCCTACAAGAAGCAAGCTGAAAAAGGAAGTCAAGACAATACATGCAATGCTTGATTAGACGGTTTCGATCAGCTTCGCAACACGACTCTCTGCGGATACATCGACTGCACAGTAACCGCACATATGGTTCCCTAGAATGCTGAAACCTGAAATAGAAAAGCGCAAGCAGGGAGCATACGTCATCTTCCTGCACAACAAAAGGTGAGTTAGGCAACTGTTGGCGTCTTTATTCACAACCACTTTCACAGTAGAGAGCACTGCCATAGTGATATTGGTGATGTGCGGAGCCGAACCAAAAAGACAATAATTAGATATCAGTTGACACTGGAACGCACGGTGTCATTGGCGACAGTTTGCGTCTTGGGTCATGACCACTTTCACAACAGGCAGTACTGCCATAGTGTCTATTATGCGCGTAAAAACAGAACACAAGGCGATCATCAGTCGACACACTCGGTAAGAACATAGTACAGTAGACCCACAGACTAGTAACAGGCAAGAGAGTCTCTGCAACAATGAATGTTACGGTCGCCATTATCATGGGGTCATCGTTGTGATGCTCAAATAGGCTCAGCAGACTTGGGCGACTCTTGCGCATCCACCGTGCCCGGTGTGCGTAGCACCATTTTGGAACTTAGCAGTTTGTGATGGCTTTGTTTACTTATTTGACAAACTGAAGGGTAGAAACCAGCATCCTGCTCTGCGTTCTTCGGAGAACATACTATGGACGGCCTGTGGTTGACATACAGAGCTAACTCTCAACGGTACTATGCGTTCACAATTTCGGTTAACTTATCGTACCGCGTGGACATGCGTGGGTGCACAAATACTGCTTATCAAACTGTGCGTGCAGCCCATCTGAAAGAAAATAATAAAGAAGTCACAAAGCCTAGAGCAGCTCATGAAGATTAGATGGAATAAATTTCCTCCACTCAGCTTCAGAAGGAGGACATCTCGTTTCTCCTTGCTTCTCGGATCTGTTTGAGGACACGTCAGTGAAATGGAGGAAAACACGCTGTTGCCATCTTTTTCCTCCATTTTTTTCTTAGAGTAGCATGCAGTCACAACCTGTGACATGAAGAGCTCGACACTGTCCGCAGTAGACATAGCTGGAACGAGGCCCTTGGTGTCCCTAAACAACATGTTGGCAGCGGTGAAGTACTTGCCAGGAACGTGATGCACTATAAACTGGTAGTGTGACAGCCGGATGCAGAGCAACTGGACGCGACGAGGCATGAGGTCTAGATTGGCAAAGCCCAAGTTGGTTTCAACAACAAAGCTCAGATCGTGCAGGAACTCCTCGAACCTCTGGACGGCCCGCGAGACACCCAGCGCTTTCTTCTCAATTTGGCTATACCGCTGTTCGGCACTAGCAGTTGTCCGTGACGCAAAAGGAACTGCTCCTCCAGTGGCATACGAACTTGTTTTTAAGTGGGGGCAAACCAGACCCCCCCCCCCCCCGGGGGGGGGGCGGTGCCCTTGGTATCTCTTGGGCGCCGCCGGCCAGCGTTTGCAATGCCCAGTGGCGGCTGTTTCAACGGGGGCAAAACACATGACTCACGCCCCACTCTGAGAACTGGGGGGCAAGCACCCCCATTGCCCCCCCGGTTGGTACGCCCATGTGCTCCTCGCTCACCAGTTGGTTGCTCCTGCAGGAGGACCGCGCCCAGGCCGTACAAGTTGATGTCTGCAGAAACAGTTGTGGGGTACTGTGGGTTCTATCGAGCTACGCAGGGGCTGAATGCCGCCATCCTCTTCAGCAAGTCGAAGGCTGAAGTTTAGTCCCGCAGGCCCAGACTACCACACCGAGGAACTTAAGGGACGACACCCCGAGGTGGCACTTGGAGGCCTTCAGCATAACGCCCGCTTGCTGCAGCCTCTCGAGGGCAACTTGGTGTCTGCTGTCAGGGTTAGATCAGTCTCTGCCAAACACCAGGATGTCGTCTACCATGTTGATGCATCCTTAAATTTCCTTGAGAATCAGTGACATCGGGCTCTGGAACACCTCTGGGGCCGACACAATTCCGAAGGGCAGGCAGTGATAATAGAATCGCCCGAAGGGTGTATTGAACATCATGTACACCTGGCAGCTTTCGGAAAGGCGTACCTGGTGAAACCTAGACATTGCACCCAGTTTCAAGACCACGATAATGCTTCCCGGCAACCCAAACGCCTGATTGACGGTCAATATCATATTCTGCTCTCGGAGGATGACCTGGTTCAGCTTGGTTAAAGGGCAACTCCGCTTCATTTTTGGTTTTGAAAAAACAATGCAGTCCTCTTCAGTATCGCCTAGGAAGACCACACATCAAATATTACGACGCAGTTCTGTCTAAATGTTTCTTAAACGGTCCGGCAATTTGCAACTCGCCAAGTTGCCGAAATCGGCTGACCCCAGCGGGCGAATTCAGGCGCAACCAACAGCGCAGTCAGGGCTACGGCATGGGCAGAGCCAACATTGAGCTAAATGTTATCATCATGGCCCCCTTTTGCTTGTTTTTACTTCTCCAGGCGAGCGTAGCGCATGACGTCTGCAACGTTGCCTCTCAGCGCTCAGCAGTGTCCACGTGATTGCCGTAACGCGCCTGCACAGCACGCTTCTTGGGAGCCGTCTGGTCGCTTGCCGTGGTCCCGCCGTTACCGCCGTCTTCCGCGTCACAACCACCGTCGTCGTTTCACCATCTGTGATTACTGTCTCTCGGAGTTTCGTCCACACTACGGACACCACGTGCGCAAACATATGCCGCAGTTGTGCAGATGTCGTCGAATGCCGTACACACCAAGACGTGGCGAAGAGTGCGGTGCAAACGACACTCACGCCTGCCACACGCCCGCCCCAATCCCGCCCGTCGTTGGGCCGAGGATCATGCGACATCTCGTACCACGTGATGGCCATGTACTTGGCGGCCCAAGGCCAATGTTGCCGGACGGAGCCGCAGTTTCGGTTTCGATTTCCGCTCGTGTTTAAAATTAGGTTTAAAAATATATATCCCATTTTTCGCGAAGCAAACGACGTAGTCTCTTTTACTAGGGCTTTTTAATTCGAAATCACTCATTATCCCAAAATCTTCGGAATTGAGCGGAGTTACCCTTTAAGTCGATGCGCAGTCGATAGCCTCCCGCTGCCTTGGGAGCCCTGACAAGGCTGGCGCAACATGCTGTAGGAGTCTCGACCCCCGACCACTAACAAACGGCACTGTTTGAAGACAAGCACACGTCTCCTTTCCGCAATATTTCAATGCTGTTCAGCCTTCCTTTTCGGGAGCACCCAAAATGCGGCTAGCACGGCATTGCATGCAGACGACAGCGATATTGGCCATAGTATGATCGAAGTTACGATCTAGATCAGCGTCACAACGTGACTATCCGCAGGTCGATCGATTGTACTATAGTTGCACGAACGGTTCCCTAAAAGATTGAAATCTGAAATAGAATAGCAACCAGGGGGCATATGTCATCTTGCTGTGAAACACAGGGAGACCTGAGTGACCAGTCGCGTCTTCGTTTACAACCAATTCCAGGATAGACAGCACTGTTTTAGCAATACTGGTGATGCACAGAGACACGAACCAAGATTAACCTCAGATGATCGTCGGTTGACCCTCTGACACATGGAAACATCAGCGACCATTCGCATAGTCGTTCATGACCACTTTCACAACAGACAGCAGTGCCTGAGCATGTTGGTTATGCGCAGAGAAACAAAACAGGGCAATCAGCAGTTGACGCACTCGGCAAGAGTGTAGTACATTAGGCGCACAGACAAATAATCAACATGAGAGTCGCACCTATGCGGATTTCGCAGTCTCATTAGTCACGGGCAGGCAGCGGATCTCGAGTCTTGGATGTACTCGTATCATCGGGCATACAACTGTCCGAACCACTCGCATGCTATAGCATGTACGCTAATGACTGACGACTCTGAACAAGAACCGCCTTCGATCTGTCATGACGGACATGACATTGCGAGATGTGCTAAAGACAGAAACGAGTGCAATGACACCTGACATCGGAAGCATGACTGCAGCCAAAATGTACAACACGTTGCACTAGGTGCGGCCTGCAGTTTTAATAAACATAATTTTGGCCCACAAAATTTTTAGTTGTGCACCCCTGGTCTAGCACTTCTCAGTAGATAATAGGGTTGGTAGGAGTCGTACCCTCACTCCTAACGCACATTTTAACGAGTTCCCAGAGAGCTGCCAGGTGACGCAGTGTGTATCGAAAACCACATATTCCGCCGTTCGCATTTCATCATTCTCCCAATAGCACCTTGTACTTGGACATACAAAGGGAACAAAATAACATTGAGGGCAAAACATGTAAAGTAAGAAAAAGCAAGAAAGGACAATAATAAGGGGGTTCCTCTTAAATCCTCTGAAGCCTACTAAACAAAACTTGTCTTCGACGAGTTGGGATCTGCGAATTGGCCTGTGACGGAGTGGCCTATTTTACAAGTTGTCTAACAACAAATTGGCCTTTGACCAACTGGCTTTCAACAAGTTGGCCAGATACCAGGACACACAGGCGTGAGCACCCGCAGAAATATTCCTGGAGGGAGGAGGAGAGGGGCCGGAGGAGAAAAGAAAACCCTTTTGTTTTCTTGAGTCTTTTCCACAAGCAGAATACTGCAACTTCCTCCCAGCACCTCCGGGCGCCCTTGCACACATGGGGCGTCGGCGACCGTTCGCGCCATCGTTCACCACAGCGGCACTGCCATCGGCAGCTCCAGAAACACAAAAATTAATGTGATGGTCGCTTGACATGATAAGGGGTAACAAGAACGAACGGGCGCCCATGCACACAGAGAACGTCGGCGACCGTTCGCGTCTTCGTACACAACAGCAGCACGGCCATCTGCAGCTCCGGAAACACAAAATTTAGGTGATGGTCGGTTGGTAAACGGAAAGGGGTGACAACACCGAACGTTGCACAGAAGACGCACAGATAAACCACACATCACAGTCGCTGCACAGCGATCGCGAGAACAAGGGACCTCAAAGAGCCACAACTCGCTTGCAGTCCTCGTAGCGTCAAAGCGTTGTATTCTTTGCACCGTTGGTTGCAGTGGTCGCAGCCAGAGTTAGGGCCCGGCAGTCGAGGCAGCCGAGGCACGAGTGGTCGAGGTCCGAAGCCCGTCGCTATCGCAGCTGATCGCAGGCGCCATCCAAGCCCAGTGTACGTAGCAGCTGTCGGCATCGTTACGAAGCTTAGCTGATTATGACGGATGTGTTTACGCTTTTTTCTTTATGAATGTCGAAAACTCTACGGGAAAGGAAACGACTGAAGAACCGACCTTGTCGTCTTGGCCCCTGCGTAAACGGCTTAGATCCAACCTGGGGACCTGTGCCCAAATCCTGTTTATCAAACAGCGTGCTGGTGAAGCTTGTAGCAATATTTGTATAGTTTTCCTTGGCGTCGGTGGATAATAAGGACTTTAATTTTTCTTCCATCGGTCTGGGTTTTGTTTATTTTTGTTTTAGTAAATAAAAAAAATAACAAAGCAAAAAAAAATTCTTTCTTTTTGGGGGATCGATCCCTCGACCACTCGATCAGTAGTGCGATGTTCTACCCCTGCACCAACTGGACAGGGAGGAACGAGCGCTGTTCCTTTCGTCCTACCTTCTGTTCCTCCCTTCTCAGGGGGCGTGTCCAACGCAAGGAGGAACTAACGAGCTCGTTGGGAGGAACAGTCACTTTTGCTACCTTTCTCCTCCTTTTTTCTTAGAGTGCGCAAAAGCAGACTGGTTGCTGTCTGCTTCAATTTGCGTCACGGAAGTCGTATAGACACTAGCGCCAGTTAAACCTCTAGCGTACATTAAAATAACTCTATGGAAGTCAAATGGCGGTCGAAGAGGCGGATGGAAGTGCGTCGTATCTCAGTCAATGTCAGTTCTTGGTTATTTATTCAAGGTTTTGCAACAACTATACTACTTGAAAATGTTAATGGGTGACTAAATAGAACTTCCGATCTATGTACGTCAGTTTTGTAATAGGAGCCGTACTAAAATGTAGACTATAAACCTATTTCTTTTCGAGGTGGGGGAAATCGGAACTGCAAGTCGAAACTAGGAATAATAATAATAATAATAATATACTGTAAACGACTAAATTTTCGCGGGGACTTAACTTTCGCGAATTTCGCGAATCGCCTACAATTCGCGAAAATACGTCCCACGAACAATTCTGGCAATATGTGAACGCTCCGGAAGATACACTCGATTCGCGAAAATTAGAACCTGCGAATAATTTCAAAATTTTCAGCTTTGGCCCGATTCGCGAAAATTCGAGCCCGCGAAAATTAAGTCGTTTACAGTATATGATAATAGGGTGTGAAAGGACTTGGAAGACACGGAAACCAGGGGTGCTATTCTGGTCGCAAACGGGTACCTTTCGAGTGTGACGTATCGAGAAAGAAGGGGCGGAGCCTCAAACCAGAATGTTTCTTGTTTGAGGCTCCGCCCCAACGTTCGGGTTCACGCACGCAGTCAGCTAGAATTTGACGATCCCCCTACGTCGCGATGACGTGCCCACGCAGTTGGGGCGCAGAAATCCCCGCATTTCCCCCGGTTCTTTTTGGTATCTTCTTTCTTTCCTCCGGAAGTTAGAACGAGCGAATAACCGAGGAAAGGCTGCCTTCCGGAAAAAGGAAGGAAACAAAGAGAAATAATGTTATCGTTTTATAATATACGAAGATTATTTCAATAATCATGACGTAAAGTAAATTTAGCTAAGATATATCTGCTTGTTTTCTCGAAGTCTTTCGCTACGGTCTTTGAAAACAAACATGGCGAAAACCGCGGTAACGACCTTGTGGTGTTTATGTCTCGTTTGTGTCGTTTGTTGCTTTCCCTGTTTCTGCACGATACGTTGGTATTACGAGAAGAAAATATTATGTGAAGGCACGCTGCAACACCGATCGTCCTTTGTGAAGCCGCCGTGATCATAAGCTGCAAATGAAATTTGCTGTTTGCCTGTGAAAGAGACTCCAAACTGACGAAGACTCGGTGGTAATATATGACAAGTCATGAGATCGACGCAGAGTGCACCGGTTGTGAACATGCTGTGGATGATGCAGGAAAGGTTCTTCGGGCAGTTTTAATAACGCTTTGTACCCTTTGCTCACTGCAGTGATTACGACGGTAGTCCCCATAAGCCATGCTCTTCTCTTTTCGGCGCCGAGGCGACCGCGTAATCTCGGGCAGTCTTTTTTACGTTTTTTTTTTTCAGAAAAGCTCGCGCAAAAAAATAGAAAACGCGTTTTTACACGTCCCTACATAGGTACCTCGCTATCCCATTGGCTTCATTGCGCGTGACGATCCAACGCTATTTGCCATGGGAAAGTTCGTGAAACTAGAAAGCCTCTGTTTGCCGCTAACAGTCATTTTTTGAGTTCGGGTTGTGACGAAAAAATGACGTAAGAACAAGAATTCACGGGACTATTTGCATTGTTTTAAGTCGACAACCGTACCCTTGGCGAGAGAAACTCGAAAGAACATGGCCGCGATGCTCGTCGGATTGACCGCGGCTGGGGTTTGACATGCGATCGGTCACTTGATCAACGCGCACACGAATGCTTTCGTGCTGTTGGATGAGCCAATTCGGCGGCTTGACAGGGTCGAAGAGCACAGTGAGCTGGCGTTCAACGTCTCCGATATAACACTTGGCGAGATGCAAGACTTGGCTTCTATTTGTGCCGGTGTTATGAAGCTTGAAAGTGGTGGTGTTGTTGTGGCTCGGACGGTCGCCTTGCTGAGATTATAAAGACGGTAATAGACCTTCATTCAGCGTTGCCATGCGTCAAGATTCAAAACCTCACCTTTGACACAAAGTGAACAACGCTTCCGCGAGCACGGAGGCAGCAGCCAACGGTCTGAGAAAGATATGTACCGCCGCCAAGACCGCCAGCGATCGCCCCAATGGCAAGAAAACAAACGACAAGCTCATTGAGGTTTGTGTAGTGCTGACTGCTGATTCACCGGATGACAAAGGTGAATGATGTAAAACGCAACGTAAGTTTGCCAGCGTTTTGCAAAACTAACGCGTTTCGTTGAAAATTTAATTTGTGGAATTCGTTAACGCCTTGAAAGTTTGACGGGGACCGCATTGTGAACGCAGCCTTCACACAAGTGTTTTCTACAGTGTGTGCTTTGCCTGCATGCATATAAAGACAGAAACACTGCCTATATGGTGCATAAAATAAAGAAAATCTTATCTTGATAATGTTGACTATCTATTGAGTGCTGTTGATAGTATATTGGCGTAGCCAGGAACTTTCGAGGGGGTGAGGGTGGAGGGAGGTTGAGGTGGCTGGGATGTTCATGACTGGGGGGGGGGATTTGTGGGGATATTCTAGTGCCCGCCGGAACTCCTCCCCACGCGCAGGCATTCCCCCAGTCTTTTCGTACTCAATATATACAGCCCTCCCAGTCACCGTAAAGACGCATTTGAACGCATATTCTCGAGTGCTTTAACCTTATCCCAACAAAATCTTCTCATTGTTGGCGATTTCAACGCCCCACATCAGGCTTGGGGCTATCCCAAGGCCACGGCCAAGGGAAATCGGCTATACGAAACGATATGTCAACATCAGCTCACCACCCTTACCGATCCCACTTGCCCGACGCGAACAGGCAACAGCATCACAAGGGACACTTGTCCCGATCTCGCCTTCGTAAAATTCACTCCTCACGCGGAATGGACCAACACAGAGGAAACCCTCGGGAGTGATCATTCCATAATTGAAATTGAAATCGCTCTCAGTTCGCAAAGAAAAGCCCTTCGGAAGCAGGCGCTTACTGACTGGGACGCCTTCCGAAAAGCGCGACAGGACAGAAACTCCCCCTCCCCCCAGACTTCGAATCTTGGCTCCAGCAACTATGTGCGGACGCTAAAGAACACACAAAATTACTTACCCTCACCCCAGATACCCCAGCAGTAGATCCATACCTTCTCCATCTCTGGGAGGCCAGGCGAGGCCTCCTTAAACGATGGCGCCGCCAAAGGCTTAACCGCAAACTTAAATTAAGAATTGCAAAACTGACAGAGGAGGCGTTCGAATATGCCACCAAATTAGCGCAATCTAACTGGCACCAGATGTGTGACAGGTTTCAGGGCACGCTGGGCACTGCGCGCACGTGGTCCTTCCTGCGGCACCTGCTCGATCCCACCAAAGGCAAACGGCACTCAAGCCAAACGCTCCGTAAAATACTCCACGATCACCCGGGCACGAACGCTGATATTCTTCGGGACCTCACCGACAGATACATCGGCCCAGCGATCAACACAGACTACCCCAACTACAGGGGGTCCGCCAATCCCGACCTGGACAGACCTTTCACGACAACGGAGATCACCCATGCCGTGCTTACCCTCACGAGAAACACGGCCCCTGGTAAAGATGGAATCCAGAACCGCCTCCTTCGCAACCTCGATCCTGACTCCCTCGAAGACCTCACCACGTACTTCAACCAGATCTGGGAAACCCACGAACTCCCGGAAGACTGGAAACATGCTGAGATCGTTCTAATCCCAAAGCCCGGCAAACCACCCAGCCTGAACAACCTACGGCCTATCTCCCTTACATCATGTCTCGGGAAACTGTTCGAGCACGTTGTGCTCAACCGCCTACAGCCCTTCCTCGAAGACACAGAAGCCTTTCCACACACCATGTTTGGATTCAGAGCCCACCTGTCCGCTCAAGACGTGCTTCTACAACTCAAAGAAAACCTCCTAGATAATATATCCTCCTCCAGCACCCAAGCTCTCCTCGCTCTGGACATTAAAGGGGCTTTCGATAACGTCAGCCACACCCTGATTCTCCAGAACCTAGCCTCCACAGACTGCGGAGAAAAGACTTACAACTACATATGTAACTTCCTTCGCAACCGCACAGCGACCATTGGCATAGATTGCATCCGAACGGACCCTCTACCCGTCCCCAACAAGGGCACCCCACAGGGCTCCGTTCTCTCCCCCACACTTTTCAATCTGGCCATGCGCAAGCTCCCCGAACAGTTGGAGGAAATCCCGCACATCAGACACACCCTATACGCAGACGATCTCACCATTTGGACCACCTCGGGCTCGGAAGGCTCCAAACAAGACGCGCTACAAACCGCGGTAGACACCGTCCAACGATATCTTGCTTCAGGCAACTTGCAATGCTCGGCCGAGAAATCAGAGCTACTCCTCCTGCGTCGCCGAAGCAAGCGGCACCCCGACCAGAATAGCAATATCGAACTCTACCTCGATGGCAGCATCCCCATCCCGACGGTGCCAAGGCTCCGGATACTTGGCCTTCATCTGCAGGCAGACGGTAGGGCAAACTACACCATACAAACCCTCCAAAAAACAGTCACCCAAATCATGCGCATGGTGGGACGCATCACAAACCGCAAACACGGGCTCAAGGAGACCGAAGTGATCCAGCTCACCCAGGCTCTCATCACCAGCCGTATCACCTATTCCACCCCATACCTCAACCTAAACCAGGGTGAGAAGAACAGAATAAAATATCCTTATCCGCAAAGCTTTCAAGATTGCTCTGGGCCTACCACTTTACGCCGCCACAGATACGCTCCTAGCCATGGGCGTACATAACACCTTCCAAGAGCTCATACAAGCACACCTAGCCAGCCAGCAAGAACGGCTGGCCCTCACCCCCACCGGCCGCACAGTCCTCCAGAACTTACATTTCCCGATACCCAGCTCGGTGCGGGACACGGTCCGCCTACCAACGGCCATACGAGACCACATTCAAGTGGCCCCGATTCCCAAGAACATGCATCCCATCCTTCACTCCGGCCGCCGCATTGCCCGAGCTCGGGCCCTCCAACTCAAATATAGCAGCAAGGCCGACACCCGGTTTACTGACGCTGCCATGTACTCGGATCAACCAGCGGCCGCGGTCAGCGTGATAGACCACGACCTAAAGACGGTAGTTGCAGCCTCCATCCGCACTATCAATCCAGTGGAGGCAGAAGAAACGGCCATCGCCCTGGCAATCGCCTCCGGCAAGGAATACCTCAATATCCTCTCCGATTCCCAAACCGCCCTGCGACGATTCCGAGCCGGCAGGATCTCACCATGCGCTCTACGCATCTTAACAGACCTCAAAACCTCGCTTCCAGAAACGACGCTCATCTGGACTCCTGGCCACGAATCTGTAGATGGAAATCGGCAAGCCCATGCCGTAGCCCGAGCCTGTACACACCGGGTGCCACACACAGAGGAACACAACACAATTCTCAAATTTATTCCCGTACCCAACCAATACTCTGAAATCCTCATTCATCAACGAGGCGAGAGATTTAGATACCCCCTCCACATCGGAGCCTAACTCGGGAAGAGGCCGTGATCTGGCGCCAACTCCAATCCCACACTTACAGACACCTCGCCCTCCTCCACAAGTTTTATCCCACCATGTACCCTGCTAGCTGCCCACATTGCTCAGAGTACCCCTCCTTATACCACGTCACGTGGGCCTGCAAATCCCACCCATCCCTTTCCCCCATCTCCTCCCCTTCCCCGGAGACTTGGGAAGCTGCGTTGCTCAGCTCGCACCCGGACGACCAGCGTAGTCTGGTTGAGCGGGCCAAGGCAGCAGCGGCCAGCACTGGAGCCCTGGACTTGGGGCCTCACCCATCTTCGGATATTTCCATATTCAAATAAAAGTTTACATCATCATCAAATAAAGGCTGCTTCAGCCACAGCATGTCAATGCATAGAGATGAATAGTGTTGGCTAACAGAAACGGGCTACATTTTATCACCATATTTAAAAAAAGATTGCTTAAACATTTTGAACAAGATAAAGGCAAGCTCTGAAACTTCGGCATTTGGTCCACACCGCCAGCGCTACATTTCAATACAAAAAAATAACGATGCACTTTTTTTTTTGGTGAAGAAAAGGCACAATGTTTTTAGAGACACCCGGAACATAATCGTTTGCAGTTCATTTGTGCCAACACTCTTGTTCGAAATGGTGCCACACAACAAAAAAACTAGGTCGACCACATATAAGTACCAAACTTTTTTTCAAATGGGTTAGTGAATTAATATTGCATCTGAAAACAGTCAAGTTGTCCATTGTGGGACAACTTCTCGCAGTTAAAATTCAAAACAACTAATGCATTTTGAGATTGAATCGACTGATGGATTAGCTTATGAATCATATCTTATTACTAATTTCCTGAATGTCATATTTTGAGAACGTCCTAATTGGTAGACAGTCAAATGTCAAAACTGCGTTGTATTACTCACTTGCCAGTACATGTGCGTGATATATACTATATGACTGCTGCCTGGGATACTATATGACTGCTCCCTGCTCGTACCACAGAGTGAAGACGCACTCCATGCGGCCTGCCTTGTGTTGTGCTTTATGGGGACGGTCTAGTACTTGCCGAACACCTGTTCGTCCATGCAGAGTCAACGAAACTTTTAGAGCGATGAACTTCACCGAAGGCCTAGCAGCTCTGATGGCAGCGTTCTGGATGTTCAATACCAAGCATGCTGAAGGGTGCTTCAGTGCGGCACCTGCCATTAAAAGATTGTTTTACAGACTTAAAATAATGAAGCTAGAGCCTCCTGGCGTCATGTTCATGAACTAGTACAGTGATTGTGTATTACAAATTTTGTTTCTAGTTTAGCGATTTTCCCTCTAACTTTAGCTTTGTTAAAATTTAAAAACTGTCTAATAGGGTTTCTTTTTCTTTTTTTTTTTTTGCTTTTGCAGTGAGAAGTTTTGGATTTTTTGCTTTTTTTTCATATTTCTGATTGCCTATAAGGTTTTTTATTTTCTGATTTTCTCATCATGAATAGCTTAATTTCTCTGTAAAGGTAGAGCCATGTAGTATAGTCACCTTTTCTTACTCGTAGCAAAAGTAAAAGGACCCCTCTTACCACTGATTCTAGGGGCGTTTCCCATGTTTTGCAGAAAGTTCTGCTTCGGAAGAGCGTCATCTGGGTCGTCTGATGGTACATTTGACTTTCAGTAACCAAGTCACAAAGTTCAGGGTTCTATAACCCTCTTTCTTTAAGTGGCTATAGTACCCAAAACTTAGAGACATGACTAAGTTACTGCTGTCAGACGACCCAGCTACCGCTACTGCGGAACGGAACTATGTCTAAAACATGCGAATAACGTCGGCATGGTATGGCACCACACCTAGAATCGGCAGTAACAGGTCACTCGGATGTGTATTGCTCACACCAGGTCGTGATGAAGCAGGGAACATCTTTCTGTGAAAGAGATATGGTCTAACAAAAAGACAGGGAGTGTACAGGAGGCGAGATGGTGATATAGTTAATAATTTTGTGCAACGGTCGAGACTGTAGTGAGGACATGGGAGACCAAAAGTGTAGTTTTAGTCGGCATTCAAAAGTAGGCTACACGCTCACTATGATCTTTATTTTGAATAATGCTGCTTTCATCGACGAAAATAAGATCAGTGCAAACTGTCAACTTTCATGGTGTTATTTTAAAAATGCGGTGACTCTAAGCTCCCATGGTGCTTTTTTCACACACCATCGAACTTGGTTTACAACTGATAACAAGTAGCCAAGATTACAACTCATGATATCACAGCAAGGCTAATCCTGGTCGTGACGTCATGAACGGAAGGCACAAGAGGGCGCCACAGAAACATTTCGGCGCTAATATTCTGTCAAAGAAGAAAAAGCTTTATTTTAATTTTTTTATTTATTATTGGTGTATATGGACTAATAAATCAATCAAGTGCATTACTGCGTCCTTCGTGCCTCCTCTAAATCAGTGTTGCTTTATATTAGGTTGCAAAGTTTCTTTTAAAATTTTATTTTTAATAAAGAATCCAAGGCTCGGTTGTTATGTTTTTTATGAAATATTACAGTATGTTTGTTTGCTGAGTGTCCTTAACCATTATGTGCAGCGCCACAACTGGTGAAAATTTTCTGGATCAAACTTAACATTCGGCTCTGCCCCAATATCTGGGCATCCTTGACTAACAAAGCAAACACCCAGATGAAACAGCTTTTTTTTCTGTTTAAAAGGTAAGTGAAAGTATATGTATGTTGCTTTGAATATTTTTTACTTTTTTATAGGGCCATATATAGCTCTCTTTTGTATCAACCTTTTTTTAGAAAGCAAGCCCAAACAACTTTGTGGAGTAATTCAGCAGCACACCACTCTTTGCATGGTAGTTCTATCGTTGGAGCGCTCTTTAACAATTGAAAACATTCTAAGTGTCATGTGCAGCTCAAGTGCTCTCCAAGGCTGTGTGTATTTGCTTTCTCAAAAAGTTGTGACAGCAGAGAAATGTGGGGCCCTATAGGAAGAGAGACAATATGGCTTCATATGCTTCAGCTACACCAATTATAGAGGGGTAATGATTTAAAAACACCTATAGCAAGCTGTATTGCAGAAACTTCAAATTTGCTCCGAAAAAGCTGTAATGCTGCAACAACACCTATCAAAAGGTGTAACAGCACCTATCGAATGGTGTGAGTTATAGACATTGGATAAATTACCGATTACACCTATATAGGTGTTTTGAAGTTTACGGTTACTGCAGACGATTCCGTACATTGCCGCCCGTCTGCTCGCACGACCGCAGACGGTGTCAGACGGCATATTAAATGCACCGGACGTCGCGACAGGGATTCAGTGGGCTTGCGAACATGTTCAGCCAAGCCGATCCAGTAGTAATGAATGGGGCCACCATTCTGTAGGTGTGGTGACCTCCGCCTCAATTACGTCAAGCGGCGTAAATATTCCGCAAAAAGAAATATATTTTTCGTGGAAAATTTTGTTTAAAAAGATGTGTCCCAAATGAACCCTCTAGAAATATATTTTTGAAGGGTGTAAATCCGCTTGTCCTGGGACTAGCAGTCTAAGGTTGTTACGACTAAACCCTTGGGGCAAACGCCCTAAAATAGGATGCTGGCGATCTTGCAAGGAGCCTAGAGATATTTTTTACGAGTTTTCAAGAGGTCTACAAGCAACGCGCACCGCATAGTGTTTTCATATATCCACAGAAACATCAAATACAAACAGAATGAAGAAAGCACAAGAACTGAGTCACGACTCTGCTGCCTGCTCCATTGCCTTATATACTGAACAATTCAAAAAGAATCATCCGCAGGTTTCCGCCACAGCAAATACAAGGGTTGCAAGTATGTTGATATGTTTCATTGAGATTCACCATAAGCATAATACGAGCGTCTCGAAGTTCAAATAATCAATTTACAAGTAAAACACATTGGGCTAGGCAACCATTATTTCATGTATAGTCGCTAACTCAACGTTCGTTAAAGCTGTTTGAAGCTGCTGGTGATTGAAGACAGTGAACGAGGATACCACGGCACCCTTTTCCACACCCTTTCTAGACCCTTCAAGGATGAAATAAGTCCCGTGAAAT